>JAPQRQ010000009.1:24938664-24950428 GCA_037367365.1 Apogon talboti
AAGGTTCTAGAAGGGGTGGTGGTTTAAGGTTCTAGAAGGGGTGGTGGTTTAAGGTTCTAGAAGGGGTGGTGGTTTAATGTTCTCCAGGAGCAGATTGTGTTTTGATTAAAACGTCACAAACACATGAAACTAAACAGTTTCCATCAGTGTTAAAGCTGAAGGTGTCCTGACGTCTGTGAGTGATCAGCAAGGATTCACACACATCTACACAACAGACACACACATCTACACAACAGACACACACATCTACACAACAGACACACATCTACACAACAGACACACACATTATTCCCAAACATCCTGGGAAATTCAGTTTCAAACACTCAAGTGTTTATATGAAAATATCTGTGTTTAATGTTCTTCCTCCTCCTCCTCCTCCTCCTCCCCCTCTTCTTTCTCTTCCTCCTCCTATTCTTCCTCCTCCTATTCTTCCTCCTCCTCCTATTCTTCCTCCTTCTCCTCGACAGATCAGAACCATCTGCTGAGTCTTGGGTTTGGGTCGTTGTTACTCCTTATCATGGACATGTCCTGATAATTTGACATGACTGGATGTTCTCCATTTACTCACATATATTTTAGTACCAACACCAGGCCTTGTAGAAGTAAAGTGAACATGTACACAAACATTCACAGTTGACTGAACGTCTCTGAACACTCATCTTTCTGTAAATCCTCTGTGTTGTTCAGGTGTGGTTCATTTAATGTGGTGGTCTTTACTCCTCAGGTCAGTTCCATCCTCCAAAATCAACTTCACGTTAGAATGTTTCACTTCATAAGAAAGACAGAGTTCAGTCAACAAACGTAGCTTCACCTCCTTCCATGTGGAGGTCATTTAACTCACATCTACCTGGAGGATTCAGCTGAAAGTCCACTGGGTTTCTGTTCATCCCATATGTTTATCTTTGTTACAGCACATTGATCATATGAAGAAATCAAACTAAAAAGAGCCTTGTAAATGGGTCATCTGTACATTCAGATTAAATACCAAATCATGTCTCTGTAAAACTAAGAAAAATATTGATTATGGTTTAACCCACGAGCTGCTGTAGTTATTCGAGTCGATAAAGCCAAACTACATCCAACATGGAGAACAGGTCAAAGCAGCTTTGAACCCTTTTGATTTGTCCTCCTCACATTGTGGTTCTGTGTTCCAGACCCGGGAGGCGAACCATGTCGGGGACCGGATGGCGGCCGAGCGCAGCAGCCGGACGGCGAGGACGTTGAACCACGTGGGTCTGGGGCTCGGCATCGGGGGGGCGGTCCTCTTCATCGTCTACATCCTGGTGGTCGTCCTCATTCATTAAATCTGTTTCTTCCTGAACGTCTCCTTTCCCGTTCTATAGCCAGTCATCTGACCGTATCGGGGGCTTTTTCTATGAAACGGGGGTTGGGGGTGGGGGGCTGTCACCACGGTAACCAAACCAACAAAACCACTTTTAGTTGTGGCGTCACCGGGTTGTAGCCATGTGACATCTCCATGGTGACGCCTCGGTCCCATCACAGATGAAGGTTCTGTCTGTTTTTACTTCTGTTGTGTGTGTTCGTATTAACCAGGTTTAGCTGAACTCGGACTTGGACTTGGCTCTATAGAACCAATCAAAACCCAAATAAGCCTGAATGAATCTGAACCGGGTTTTCTAATCCACATTAAAAACATATGATTGACAGTTGAATCAGATCCATTGGTGCCTTAATGACAAAGTTCACTCCTGTGATTGGTCAGGTGGTGCCAGTCCCGCCCCTTTTATGCAGATTCAGACACACCTGGTCTACCATGAGGATCTGGACCAGGATCTGGACTTTGGTCCTGTGTGTCAGGTCCTCTTCAGAACCTGCTTCATAGTTCAGGCTCCAGGTCCAGATGAATCTATGAACCGGGTCAGAACATGGAGATGTTTCAGGGATGAAGCTCCAACGTAGATGTTCCATCTGCGTGTTGTCATGGAGACTCTTCTTCTGTGTTTATTCGATTGTTCTGTTGCCTTCTGCCTTAAAAACCACTGAGAGTTTGTGGACTTTCACAGTTCAGTTCTATGTGTTGATGTTCTACGTTCAGAACCAACAGTGGAGGCTGTCCAGGTTCTGTTCTGTGATGCCTTCAGGGTCTTGGCTGAGCATTCGCTGTCAAGTCATTCCATAGAAAACGTAGAGAACCATGTGATTGGACGAGGCCGAGGGGGGCGTGTTCGTCTGCTCTGCCTCAGCAAAAGCTGAAAATGTCAAATTGTATTGTATCAGATTTCTAATAAATAAAGTTGTTTTGTTGAAGCTGCATCTGTGTTTCATTAAACTATGTGTCATTTAGGTGTTTCCTTCAGGTGTGTGTTCTTCAGGTATGTCTCCTTCAGGTGTGTTTCCTTCAGGATTGTCTCCTTCAGGTGTCTCCTTCAGGTGTGTCTCCTTCAGGATTGTCTCCTTCAGGTGTCTCCTTCAGGTGTGTTTCCTTCAGGTGTGTCTCCTTCAGGTGCGTCTCCTTCAGGTGTGTCCTTCAGGTGTGTTTCCTTCAGGAGTGTTTCCTTCAGGTGTGTCCTTCAGGTGTGTTTCCTTCAGGAGTGTCTCCTTCAGGTGTGTCTCCTTCAGGTGTGTCCTTCAGGTGTGTGTCCTTCAGGTGTGTTTCCTTCAGGTGTGTCTCCTTCAGGTGTGTCCTTCAAGTGTGTTTCCTTCAGGTGTGTCTCCTTCAGGTGTGTCCTTCAAGTGTGTTTCCTTCAGTAGGTCAGTGTTTGCTCTGTTCTTATCTCTGACTTCACTTCCTGTTGCTGTAAATACATTGTTTCATATTTTTATTCCTGTATAAACCTGGAAAAGTTCTGGTGTAACTGATTTCCCATGTTGTGCAGGTTCTGGTCCTGGTTCAGGTGTGATGGTGGCCCCTCCCTCTGGGTTTATCAGGCATGACGGTGGCCCCTCCCTCTGGGTTTATCAGGCATGACGGTGGCCCCTCCCTCTGGGTTTATCAGCTGATCCAGGGACTTCCTTCTACCAACCGTTGGGTTGTTATGTAAGCACTTCAGTGTAATTACTGATTAATGATGGGTAAGATTCCAAACAGCCTTAAACTCCCTTCATGAAGACACGCTGAGGATGTTCTGGTCCGGTGTGGCTCTACTGCCCCCCTCTGACCAACACACACACAACACCACCACCTGTCAGAACACACTCACCCGTTCAAACACCGGGTTTATTTCAGTGTCATCGATTTAGTTCTGGTTCCACATTCAGATCTAAAATGGGTCAAAACAGTAAAATAATAACAGGGAAAAAAGTTAAATTACAAAATGAAAATGTTTACATCTAAAAAATATCCTTTAAAAAATGCAAACATGAACGAACTGAAATTTAAGAAAAATCAGTGTAATTGGACCAATATTCTTCCAGCTGATCATTTCCATGTTCATTGTAATGTACAAATCAGTGGATCTACAAACACACACAACATTTAATAACAGACCCAATATTGATCCAATTCCACTGGTTTATATGAAGACATGTCAGGTTCATGTTTGTTCAGGTTACTCACATTTTTCGTGAAAAGATAGTTTACAAATGTAGATATTTTCATGTAATTTTACTTTTTTACACTAAAACAAACGTTTATATTTGTCATTATTTATAGCTTATTTTATTTTACCACTTTAGATCATATGGGTCTGAATGTGTTACTTGAACTCAAACGATGTTAACATCCTTGATTATAATTTTTACATTTCTTAATTTCATCCTATTTGGCCGGACTGGACCCTCAGGTGGGTCGGACGTTTGACCCCCTGGATTTAAAGGATCCACGTCTGCAGTCAAACACTGGGAGCCTGGCCTTCATGCATAGTCTACACTTTATTCAGCATAAGAAAAGAACACAAATGGTATTCAGCAGACACCAGAACACAAATAAATTAAGTCACCATTGGATTTGAGCAACAGCGCCCAACGCAAACTCCTCCAATGGAAAAACACCTGTCATCACTGTTGTGGTTGAAGCACTGGCCACCGACCTGTTCCTGAAACGATCCACACAGCAGATAAAACCATGGGTATTTAACCTGTACCGGTCCTTCATCATCATCATCATCATCATCATGAATTTGCACAAAGACAAACAACAGCTGATGTTATGAGGTTTTAGCTGCAACATGAAGATAAATCTTACACCTTAATCTGCTTCACTAACATTTAATAAGTGAATACGTGTGATTTCTAACAGATTATTGAAGGGATCAGTTTAAATATGGAGACAAGTACATGTGATTCTAGGCCCAAGGCCATGAGTCAAACTGAACTTTAACCTTTATTCAGATATATTTACATCCTTCCCTCCTGCATCAGAGTCATTTCCACAATCTGTTCACGTCAAACAGCAAAAAGAGCAGTTTATATTTATACATTAAAACAAAGCCAGGCGTTGGATCCACATCTGTGTGATTCGACTCATGAGCGTCGTTCAAATGTGACAAACTGAAACTGATGGATTCAATAAAACAGATGAAATGAAGCATCGACTCAGAGGTCACACTGTTGTATTTAAGAGTTTCAACCGGATACAGATGTAGAACCGAACCGGGCCCAGTTTGTCCACAATTTGTCCATAAATATGAGCTCAGTGTGTTTTAATGGGGGTGAGGTTAATATGAGCGGATGGCGGGGGGGACGTGGGCGCAGTCCTGCTCATCCAGGGAGCTGTCGATGACCGGACGGTACTCCAACGTCACCTGGAACCAGACCACAGAACACACATCAGTACCATACATAAACTGTGGAAACGCAACACGCCCAGGGGGGTGGGGTTTAGGGTGGGGGGGTGGTACCTTTCCAGTCTTGGCGTCGACGTAGGACATGGTGTGTTTCCTCCAGTGCTGCTCAAACGGCTTCTTCTCTTGACCTTGAAGAGGTTTTGAGTAGTCATACTCGTCCACACGGTCCTGGAGGTAGAACCAGAAGAACCGAGTCAGAACACAAGAGCCTTTAACCAACCGCTCTGATACCCAGTTACACATGTTCACATCCGTCATTCACTGTCAGATCCAACACAAACACAGTCATGTTTTAGAACCTGTTTCCAAAGGTTCTACACCGACCCTCAGACCAACTCAATGTTCCTTCTACTGTTTCAGGTTCTGATGGTCATCTCTGGGTCCATGTCAACAAACCCGTCCTACACACAGACCTTGAAGTCTTCTCTGGCGTGGGCTCCTCTGCTCTCCTTCCTCTGCTCAGCTGAGTGGATGGTCTGGACCGCATTCAGCATCAGGTTCTGCAGCTCCAGAGTCTCCACCAGGTCAGTGTTCCACACGATACCTGAAGCAGAACACAGAACCAATGACCCGACAGGTCCTGGGAGAAGCAGAGGGAAACCACCTGAAACGTACACTGGGAACAGGACCGGGTTTACCTCTATCAAAGGTCTTGATGTCGTCCAGAGTCTGGTAGACAGCGTCCATCTTGTCACAGCCCTCCTTCAGGACGGACCCGGTACGGAACACGGCAGCGTGGGCCTGCATCGTCTGGACAGAAAAGACAAACACAGCATTTATACACGTCCACAGGCGTAAACAAACATCCACAGGCGTAAACAAACGTCCACAGATGTCATTACCTTCTGCATGTTCAGTCTGATCTCTGACGTCCTCAGGGTTCCGTTAGCAAATCGCAGCTTGTCCAGGTTGGACACGGACTCTTCACCGGCGCTGGACTTCAGAGGAGACAGAGTCTCACCTGGAACAGACACACACACAATGTCAACACAACATATACACACACACCAACCACACAGCGGGTCAACATCTGTTGATTCAGTCACTGTTTCAACATTAACCCTTTCAGACCCGTTTCATTCTAAATGTCAGATGTATTTTATGGTCCATGTTCCCGGTCCGGGTACCAGACGGCGCCGGTAAGGTGTTTCTGTGTTTTCAGTTTAAAATCTATTTTGTTTGAAGACATTTCAAGTTCTAAACCCCTGCCTTCAGTTTCAGACTCACAGGAGAACCTGGTTCTGACTGGACTGTTCTGGATCTGACTGGCATGTTCTGGTTCTGACTGGACTGTTCTGGTTCTGACCGGGTTTGTGCTGCTCGGCGATGGTGAGGGCGCAGGCTCTGCCGAACACGACCAGGTCCAGGAGGGAGTTGGCGCCCAGCCTGTTGGCGCCGTGGACGCTGGCGCAGGCCGCCTCCCCGCAGGCGTACAGACCCGGTACCACCTTGTCCTCCCCGCTGGTGTGAGTGATCACCTGACAGAAACATGAGGGGTGTTGAGGGGGCAGTTCTGATGGCGGCCCGGCAGTGGGTGGGTCACTGCGGTCCTACCTGTCCTTTGTAGTTGGTGGGAATCCCACCCATGTTGTAATGAACCGTGGGTAGAACCGGGATGGGCTCCTTAGTTACGTCCACACCGGCGAAGATCATGGCGGTCTCCGAGATCCCGGGCAGCCTGGTGGCGAGCTGCTGGGGGGGCAGGTGGTGCAGCTGCAGGTACACATGGTCCTTCTCTGGACCCACCCCCCTGATGGGTGGAGACACATGAGAAAAGACAGCAGCAGTGTTTAAAACTAATAAGCCACACCCACCGGTGACTGGATAAAGGGACTGAGATTCACGAGTTAAAACCTTCTCTACGTCGGTCGCCATACGAGTTTATTGTGAATATTGAGTAATAGTTGTTAATGTGACCCTGAGAAGAACCTTTAGACACTAAGGTTCTACTGCTGAAACCATTTCCCATGATGCATCTGCCCCCGGGCCTCGTACCTGCCCTCTCTGATCTCGATGGTCATGGAGCGCGACACCACATCTCTGGACGCCAGGTCTTTGGCGTTGGGGGCGTAACGCTCCATGAATCGCTCTCCTTCGCTGTTGATCAGGATCCCTCCCTCGCCACGGCAACCCTCTGTGATCAAACAGCCGGCGCCGTAGATTCCTGTCGCACATGTTCCACGTTAAAAAGATCAAAATACTGATTCATCGGCAAGACGTGAACAAATCACAGCTTCATGACATTTAAACCTTTACATAAAAAGGATTTTATCTCCTCATGTCATGATGCTGCAGTAAAAACATCAGTTAAACAGTGATTTTATCTCAATCATTAGTGTTAAGGATAAAATAATGAACTTGAATCAGACGTGGAGGAAATAATCAAATCAATGAACCGTAGAAACAGAAACAGCTGCTTTTAATTAGTACATGGAATAATTCACAACACCGGGCTTTAATGGATCATTCAATTAGAATCAATGACATAACAGTGGACTTACAGTATGTTGTATAAGTCAGTGTGTCCGTTTGTTGTTAAACTAGGTGTGAATGTGATGGAGAACTGGGGGGAACACAGATCCCGTGTCCTTGAACGTCACATGGCTGTGACTCAGGTTACAGTGTTTACATGTTGGACATCAGAGACAGAGACACTGAACCAGCAGAAGGACAGAGACAGAATGAGTGTTTGGTCCTCACCGGTGGGATGGAACTGGACGAACTCCAGGTCCTGGCAGGGCAGCCCGGCCCGGGTCACCATGGCGTTCCCGTCTCCGGTGCTGGTGTGGGCGGAGGTGCAGCTGAAATAGGCCCGTCCGTAACCTCTGGGGGACAAAGGTCAGAGGGTCAGGGTGGACGTCAGTGGTCTGGTTCCGGTCAGGACCAGGTGTAGACTTGTGTGTTTTACCCGGTGGCGATGACGGTGTTCTGAGCTCTGAAGCGGTGGATGGACCCGTCCTCCATACACAGAGCGATCACGCCCTTACACTCGCCGTCCTCCATCAGCAGGTCCAGGGCAAAGTACTCCACGAAGTAACTGGTGTCGTAACGGAGCGACTGCACACACACACCTCATTAATCATTACATTCACTCCACAGATAAATGCACACAGTTGGACAGACACTTACACGTCCATAGAGCGTGTGCAGTAGCGAGTGTCCGGTGCGGTCGGCGACGCAGCAGCAGCGATGGGCCTGGCCTCCCTTCCCATACTTCAGACTCTGACCCCCGAACGCACGCTGGTAGATCTTCCCGTCCTCCGTCCGGCTGAACGGCATCCCAAAGTTCTCCAGCTGAAACAGGAACAAACCACCAGGGTTAGCGCCTCAAACGGGTCAGAACCATAAAATAACAACACAATAACCATAAAGAACCACACACACAAACTTCTCTCTTATTTTTAGTGTAAAAAAAGGAAAATTACCAACCTGAGTGTCTGAATATAAACCAGTGGAACTGGACCAGTGTTGTGTCTGTTATTAAATGTGTGTGTTTGTGGATCCACTGGGATCTGGATGTTAGAATGAACATGTATAAATGATCAACTGCATATCAGTCCAATTACATTTACTTTGTAGATGTTAACAATTTCAACATGTAATTTTATTTTTGACAAATGTTAACCATTATTTATAGTTTATTCTCTTCTTCTTTTACTGGTCCGACTCGTTTGAGCTCACCTTTGTCTGAATGTGGAGCCTGAACTCAGATCATGTGATTAGATTCTACAAATCTGGAGATGATCCATATGATCCCGTTTTTCATCTTATTCTGTGTTTCGTCTTATAAATAATGACAACTTTTCCATGCGTTTTCGACTAAAAAAAGTTCAATTACATGAAATGTTTACATCTATAAACTGTCCTTTCAAAACTGAACATGGAATTAGAGCTGATTTCATTCTGAGGTGAACTCCGTTTTTTCGTCTATAAGGCCACGCCCCCCGCTCACCTCCACAACGGCGGCGGGCGCCTGCTCTGTCATGTAGTGGATGGCGTCCTGGTCTCCGAGCCAATCAGATCCTTTCACCGTGTCGTAGAAGTGCCACCTCCAGTCGTCGTCCTCCATGTTGCCCAAGGCTGCGTTGATGCCACCCTGTGAGGGGAGTCAGAGGCATGACGGGTAAGGCGCGGCACCGCCGGCGGGTGGATGTGAGTGGGTTGGTGCTGCCGTTACCTGAGCGGCCACCGTGTGTGACCTGGTCGGGAACAGTTTGGTCACACACGCCGTGTTGAAACCGGCCTCTGACAAACCGAACGCTGCCCTGAGGCCGGCTCCTCCGGCGCCAACAACCACGGCGTCGAACTCATGGTCCACCACCGGGTACTGGGTCGAGATCTGAACACCGGAACAAGGACATGGAACAAACACAGTCACTACTGGAACAACATCCGGTTTGAGAAACTGGATCCGTGTAAATGTCCACATATGTCAAATAGAAGCGTCCTTCTGTTTTACAGGAACCGGTTCAAACCACCGGGAAACCCTGGAGTCAACATTTATGGAACATGTGGACAGGCTTCGTTCATGTGAACGCCGTTTAACACAGTCTCCTGAATATGTTCTTCCTTTTTCTGACGTTCCTGCTCAGTGTAAAGACTGGATATGTACACTGGTCACATGTCAGAGTTACCGGCACCTGTTTACAGGGTTAATAAGCACACATACGACACTGTTCACCTCTGACATTTACTCATACACTGAACATTTATATATACACACTTTACATCTATATGTAAAGAGCCATGAAATAACCTCTTATGATTTGACACTATATAAATACAATTTGATTTGACTTGTGTAAATATATATTTACTTAGTAATAGTACTTGATATTTTATGCTCAGTTTCTTTTCCGTGCCATTCTTAAATGCCACTTTGTTTTGTTTTAATTTCCTAGTTAAATGATCCTAGTTTTTTTGTTTTTAGACATCTTAAATTCTCTTGTTCATTCTGTGTGGACAGCAAAGTCAGATTTTCACTGTACAGGGAAACCTGTGTACTGTACACATGACAGTAGAAGGCTTTAAACGTGGAATCTGTGAATTAAACACTGAACTCAACTCACATCGTCTGATACTTTGGCACTTTTCTTCTTTCCATAGATGGAAAAGTGGAAGTTCCTGGAGGCCTGAACGGCAGCAGCAGGAACCTGAGAAAAAATAACAGTTTAGGAACATTTATGACTCCACAGCTCCATAGTGTGTCTGAGTGTAAACTCTACAGACTGAGTAACAGAGGCGGTAGAATGACAACGAGGTAATGGATGTACACACCTGCACTTCACCTACTGACTGGATAAAGACTGGTACACATCTACTACATGTGGACACATAACTATATGTAAACAAATCTGGAAAAGGTATTTTAATGAAGACATTTTATAAACAGTGACATGTATTAATAATAATTAATACTACTGAATACTGTTACTACTGAATACTATTAATACCATATACTATATCTATGTCATTTACATTTTCTTATAGTACTGTAGTTTTTCCTGTTGATAGTAACTTTATTCAGTGACTGATCTGAGTTTTGTCCGTCATTTGTCTCATTTCTTGAACCTCCTCTTTGTTGATGCTAACACATTTAGCATCTGTAGCGGCTTCCACAAGGACAACACAACTAACAGACATGAACTGCATTAAATACCTCATGTGTTGACGGACTGGTATAAAACTGTGTTGTCTGTGCACAGTGTCAAACGGAATGTGATCATTTTGTCTCATAAATACTGTTTTCCTCCGTTTTTCGTTGCTCTGATGCGTCACATTGAACAACCTCACATACATAACAGCTTACGCAAGTCTCACAGTTACGAAAGATGAAAAACTAGAAAAAAAGTGCACTTTCCTCCGCGGTGACACCACAACAGATCCAGTACACAAACACATACATGTTGGCAATTTAATGAAGGGTGTACTTACTGATTTAGTCTTAAATAAAGTCCTTTTGGAGAGGAGTCGGGAGGCAGCGCGTACACTCGCCATGTTGTCGGCTGAAGAGTCGAATCTGCGGATTGGCGCAGCAGCTCATATTCTGAGGCACCGGACCGAACCATCCTTTGGAAACGGGGGAGTACGGAGGGCATGACTAACGACACACCGATGGAATGATCTTTCACATATCTTCAACTTCATCACACATTAGATAACAATACGTAGAATATGAGTGTACACTGATATACGTTATCTTGTACGTCTTTTGTGATTTACATTTAGATATTTCCCCGAGGATCCCCCCCGTCAACTACAGATGGACCCGGAACACGCCGGAGTTGTATAAGCTGGGTCTGGGTGTGAGCGAACAAATGCATAAGTGACCTAGACTTTTCATTCAAGGTGAGACACACAGTACCGTATATGTCACAGACACACAAAGACTTGTTGTCAACCGACTTTGAAACCACGCGTTGCATTTTTGTACATAAAAACAAACTAACTCGAGCCATCTGAATGGTTTGCTAATATTAGCTAGCCTGTTAGCTCCTGGCAGTTAGCCGTGTTTGTGTTTGTGTTCAACCGAGCTGTCAAACATCATGTCAGTCCGATGAGGATCCTGCAGCAGGGTTTGGAAGTGTTAACCAGCTCACTGATACTGTCTGGTTATTTAGAGCTATGGCTGCTGGCACATTTGAATAAAGACCTGGTTATTAGAGTAAAGGGCATCTCCAGGTGAAGTCTGAAGTTTGTGCAGACCTAAAGGACTCTCGTGTTTCTCCACAGCCTCCATGAACAACCTAAATGACCCCCCCAGATGGAACATCCAACCAGACCCCAGAGGGAGGGGGGCAGGGGCAGGGGCCGGTGATGGGACCCAGTGGAACTACGCCCTGCTGGTCCCCATGCTGGGACTGGCTGCCTTCCGTAAGTTACACAACAAGAGGCTGAGGATGATGAAGGAACAGACAGAGGATGAAGACCTTTGTGCAAACACTAACACAGGGGTGGGCAATCCTGGTCCTCGAGGGCCGGTGTCCTGCATGTTTTAGATATTTCCCTCTTCCAGCACA
>JAPQRQ010000009.1:24959655-24970045 GCA_037367365.1 Apogon talboti
TCCAGAACCACAGGCGAACTGGTCTGGGATCAGCTCAGACCAGGAATCCAGAACCACAGGTGAACTGGTCTGGGATCAGCTCAGATCAGGTTTAGACCAGGAATCCAGAACCACAGGCGAACTGGTCTGGGATCAGCTCAGACCAGGAATCCAGAACCACAGGTGAACTGGTCTGGGATCAGCTCAGATCAGGTTTAGACCAGGAATCCAGAACCACAGGCGAACTGGTCTGGGATCAGCTCAGACCAGGAATCCAGAACCACAGGTGAACTGGTCTGGGATCAGCTCAGACCAGGTTTAGACCAGACTGAGGATGAGGATTTTCACTTTCATCACATTAATTATTCCTTTTCTGTTCCTCATCCACCGACTGCACAAACTGAATCTATGAAGGATGGTTTTAATATTCAACCATTTAAGATTTATGTTCTTAATAAAATGGAGCTTATTGACGTAAACAATGAATCAAACATATCCATGTGAATTTCACACAAAAACAAATGGGAAAACAATGCAAAACCTGAAGAAAATTCCCCAAAACTGAGCATTAAAGGGTGGATTCAGAGGAATGGTGACTGTAACGGATAGAATCTGATGACACTTAAATGGACGAGGGCTTTATTTGACTTGAATATGATGAGAATACGTGGTTGTGATTTATTCATTTTGTCTATTCCTTCCAAAATGAAAATATTATCAATGGTGTCAAAATCATTTTAATTAAGGTTATGATACAAATATGGCCTCAATCATAAAAAACCTCTTAAGGATGATAACTGCAAATGTTTGCAGTGGTTTGTGACCTTAACATTGAAATAAGGATCTTTTCTAAATGTCTGGTAAAATAAAACATGAATGATGAGGTTTCATATTGTGGTGTTGAGATCTGGACTAAAATTCTGAATTTCACACTAATAGAAGAGTTACAGACTAATCGATGATCACACAACTCATCGGATCCACTCACACTAAAAACAGCAACTTTTCATAAAACGCATTATTAACCTGTTACAACAGCAAAACATAAGTCAAAATAGAATAATCCCCTGGGCTTTATGCTTTTGTTTTCTGTCGTTTGTTGATGAAATGGAAATGAACAGGTTTTTTTTTTAAATCAATAATGGCTTTATTCTCAAACATTAAACTCTGCTTCAAATTAGAAAAACATGACAAATATGAGCCTAAGCCAACAGTGGCTGTTGTAGTTTTTGATGACGGCTGTTGTAGTTTTTCATGATTTTGTTGTCCATAACTGGGTTCAGGATCCAGACCCTGGTTCGAGCAGGTCTTAAATCTCCTGGGCCAGTCGGTCAGTGAACGCCCCATCACGGGCTGAACCAGGCTGGACGCTTCCTGGGCCGCTCCACTATCCTCCTGTCCTGGTCCTGGGGGGTCTGGGCCTCGCCCTCATACAGAACCAGCGTCTCCACGGTGGGGGCGTTCAACGGACCGCCCTCCATCGCTTTCATCTGGGCTCGAATTGCAGCCGTTTCCTTACACACCTTCGTGTAACAGAACCCACATAGAACATGTTTCTGCTTCAAGTGTCCACATTCTGGACATGGCTCAATGTTGTTCTGAAAGTAAAGAAAAATAAAATCAAACATTATTCATCAAAATGACACTGACAATGAAAATTTTAACAACATGGGCTGAAGATCATAGTGTTGAGAATCTAAAACTACTGAGCATTAAACCTGTTAACCCTAAATGTGTTTATGTCATTAATCCAGGGTTTAACATCAAACAGGAAAGAAATCTAAAAGCTGATTTTAGAACATGATTCAGAACCAAAGAACATGGTTCAGAACCAAAGGACACAGAACAGAGCCAAAGAACACGGAGCAGAACCAAAGAACACAAACTGAACCAAAAAACACGGAACAGAGCCAAAGAACTCAAACTGAACCAAAGAACGCGAACAGAACCAAAGAACGCGAACAGAACCACAGAACACGAACAGAACCAAGTCAAATGAAATAAAGTCTTACTTAATGTAAAGTCAGTGGTGTAGTCGCTTAAATGTACATGTCAATGATTCATTTGTTTAATGAACATTTACTGTGTTTTATTTTCACTTATGACACTGTTTTCAGTAAAATGACCAGAACCTGTGACGTGAGTAAGTCCGAACCGAAAGTCCTGAACCCACCTTGACCTCCAGGAGTTTACTGTCGGCTCTCCTCCGGGTCCGGTTCACCTCTATAGTCCGTCTCTTCTTGGGAGCCGCCATCCACAGGAGCCCGTCCAAGACCCTCGGGGGTTGGTCCGGGTTCTGCCGCTCTTCCTGGTCCAGATCCTGGTCCTGGTGGATCTGAGGCAGGGGGCTGGGACCGTTCACGGCCAGAGCTGGAGCTGCACAAAAACACACCGAGTCACCTCTAATGAAAGAAAACACGGACATACCGTGTCGGTACCGAGGGTTTAGAGCCGGTGTGTGTCGGTATTGGACCCGGTACCCGCTAGACTCACCCGGCTGAAGTTCCAGACCCGCCTGTAAAAGTCTGCTCTCAATCCGCAGTAAAGAACATCTGAGACTGTAAATTAAACCGGACAGATTCATCCTTTCACCGTCAACACGCTCCGTTTCTCTGTCACGGTCACCGATGCTAATACGTCATCAAACTGCGACAACAAGCTGAATTTCTGTTACTTAGTTTCCGGCAGTCGAGGTGTGTTTGGCTCAACTGCTGCCCCATGTCGGTTAGTGTATATAACTACACACTTAGAGGGTTTTTTTTCTTTTAAATTGTACTTGTTTTATCGAAATGTGTTGTATATAATGCCAGAATTTGATTAATTCAGTTGGAAAAAGAAAAAAAAATGGATTTCACTCCCTCATTAGAAGAATTTTTTTTCTTGGTTTATGCAAAAAAAAAAAAGTAATTAATCTTTGTACATAACAAACACAGGATCGTACCAAATGTTCTATCATTGGTTGATACTGAATTTGGGGATGCTGGGATCTGTTGTTTTATCCAATTGTGAAGAATGTCAACCCAAAATAAATGCACCACATTACATGAAAAAAATACATGATCTGTAGTCTCAATGTCATTGCCACCACTTAGAGGTTACTAATGTAATACAAAGAAGTGTGATGTTTGTTGTAGTTGTAAAAATCCTTAAAAGCTTCTTTTTATAATCTTACAAATGTGTTCATGTATATATTTAGAAAATAAAACAAATGAAATATTCAATTACATTAATCTTTCTCGAGATTCATGGAAACCAATTAAGACTAAACGAATTCCCCAAACGCACAAATGTACACATTTCATGATAATTAAAGGTTTTGCTCTGAAACAGTTCAATTCTGTCGTAAATCTTTGTCCAGTAGGTGGCGGAATCCAACCTGGCGCTGATTTGGGAGTGATCAGTCAACAGAGCGTAGAAGAAGAAGAAGAACAAGATGGCGGACCGAGGCTACAGTTTTTCCCTCACCACATTTAGGTAAAGTTTTACTAAATAAGTCATGGATTTTAGACCCGCTGTTCAGATTTATACTATGTGATGTATTTTGTGGCTAAATATTTAACGATGCGTGCGAATCGGTTTCCATTTATTGGTAAAGTAAAGTTTCGGAAGCAGATATAGTCGGTGCACTGTCATTGCCGGGTATTGTAATGAATTGGCTAGCTAGCGCTACCACTTAGCATGTCAGCGAACACGTTTAAAACAAAACAACAAATGGAGAGTCCACCTCTCACAGACACAGGCATTGAATGGCTCTGTAAGTAAAGGGTTTATTGAGTAGAAATGAAACCGGGGAGTTATACGCTTCCTTTGTGGAGAGGAGCTGAGTTAGCGCAGAGTTAGCTCTGATGAGTCAGTGTTTTAGCTTTTCCTTTCACTTTCCAGTGGAGTTAACGCAACTCAACAACAGGCTTCAAGTGACAGTTGTTTTATCAGCATTCAATTTGGTTAGAGTCTCCTCTGTGTCATTTCATGATAATGCATCTGTTTGTTTCCTCAGCCCTTCGGGTAAACTGGTTCAGATTGAATATGCTCTGGCGGCTGTAGCAGCAGGAGCTCCATCAGTTGGCATCAAAGGTAGGACCACCATCAGAAGTATTAGCATCAAAATCTGCTTGTAGATGGAGTCCAATGGTCCATGTCAGTGTTTTATGTTTTATTGTGTTTTTTATCTTAGTTTTTTAATTTCTTTTTATGTTTTTATTGTGTTTATTTTACTGTACAGCACTTTGGAAACCTTTGTGCTTATTTAAATGTGTGCTTTATAAATAAAAATGGATTGGATTGGATTATTATCACATATTTTTTGATAAACATTATTGTTGAATTAATGTATGTGTGTTGCGTTTTACTAATGCCAATGTTAAAGGTGCATCTCATCTCTACTTTATTTTTATTCTTTATATTTAACATTTATTTAACCAGGTAAGTAATTTGTGACCCAATTCTCATTAAAAAGGAGACCTGGCCAAAAGGCAGCACAAAAACAGGGCAGACAATGAAAAAGGAAACATTCACAACAAACAATATTGAACCATTCCTAAGTCACATGTATGAAATGAAAACAGCTAAAAGCAGGCGCAACAGTCACAGAAGTTTGCTCTCATTAAATACTGCAGTACTTTGTGTATCTGTAGCTGATTTACTTTACAGCAATGTATCATATCCTATAGCAGCATCACAGGTTAAATCAGGTTTGCAGGACTGATTTTATGAATTTTTGACTTTAGAATATTTTCTTTGATTTTCAGCATCTAATGGCGTTGTCCTGGCAACAGAGAAGAAACAGAAGTCCATTCTGTATGATGAGCAGAGTGTGCATAAAGTGGAGCCCATCACTAAACACATAGGCATGGTCTACAGTGGCATGGGACCCGACTACAGGTGGGGACTGGTCCTATAAACCCAAATGTCCAACAAGCTCTCAGAGGAACCACGATAATAGGAAATGTGTATTGACCTGTTCTTTATCCAGAATGCTGAGCTGTCTTTCTCCTTTGATATTGTCTGCAGTGTGCTAATGCTAATGCAGGGTACTGTGTTTGACTAAAGGGCAGGAATCATATCATGAGTTAACCTTAAAGCTGTGATTTCTGTTGAAAATGAGAGAAGACTAAAGGCCAACATTTACCACGTTGGGTTTATGAATGATGTTCTGTGTGCAGGGTTTTGGTGCGGCGAGCCCGAAAGTTGGCTCAGCAGTACTTCCTGGTTTACCAGGAGCCGATCCCCACAGGCCAGCTGGTCCAGAGAGTGGCCTCTGTAATGCAGGAGTACACACAGTCCGGGTGAGTTTTACACAAACACACACTTTGTATCTGAGTCTGACCTTAGTGACGGCTCAGATGTGTGTTAATGTGTGTGTGTGTTTTCTCTCCCTCCTCCAGTGGAGTGCGTCCATTTGGTGTGTCTTTGCTCATCGCTGGATGGGATGAAGACCACCCCTACCTGTTCCAGTCGGATCCTTCTGTATGAGATATTTATGTCGTTTTGATCATTGTAATGAGTGTGCTCTTAGTTTAAGGTCTTATCCTGTCAGACTGGGTCTGGCATCACTGATCATACACTCATACTTATTATTTCCCATCATCTGCCTCCTTGTTTATTTGACTTTTTGGTCGGATTTGCAGGGTGCTTATTTCGCATGGAAGGCAACAGCCATGGGAAAGAACTACGTCAACGGAAAAACATTCCTTGAGAAAAGGTACATATTTACCTTAAGAGGTTTTCTGTTTCTTTATGAGTCCATTTTATCACAAGATAAGCTACTTTATGTTTAGCAGAAATCAGATTTCTTAAGCTTTTGTTTATTGTATAATTATGAGATTGAAATCATTATTTAAGATGTTATCATTAACACAAGTGTAGGTGTTTTGATGCTTTGTATATATTTTATGCCACAGGAATGTAGTATTAAGGCCTTTGTTTTGTTTGTTGAGGTATAACAATGATCTGGAATTGGAAGATGCCATTCACACAGCCATCCTGACCCTGAAGGTAACTGGGTTTACATCTGCACTTGGTCTGTTTCATCAATGCCTTCAAGGAATTTAGAAAATGGGCATCAGAAAAGGTTTATGGGTTTTTAAAAAAATTATTATTTTTGATTTTTTTAAAGAACAAAGATACAGTTACATACTTACAAGACAGGATAATGTCAAATCATGGACTCACAGTGACAGGACCAGAGACACCAGGAAAAGACACAGACAAAAAGAAAAACAAGATTCAAAATTTGCAAAGAGAGACATGGTGACATCATAGATCCTGTCAAACCTGACTCAACTACAAGGACACCAGGTTGGTTAATACCAACCTGGTGTTCTGGTAGATGTTCCATATCATTTATAAATGGTTGCCATATCTTGTTAAATGTCGTCCCTTTTTTTGCATTCAGTAAGTTATTTTCTCTCGGGGCACACAGCTATTAATTTCACAAAGCCACATTTTGATTGGGAGGGGGGCGTCTGATTTGCACTTTATTACAATACATTTATTATTGATTGTCAACAGGATTTCTGTCAGTTTCTGAACATACTTTGTCTCCAGATTGGATTTAGTCAGATTCCGTAGTAAACAGATTTCAGGGTCCAGTGGAAATGTGACCCTGTGGATGTTCCACAGAGTTTCATTATTCTTCTTTCATACATGGAAAAAGGGTTTCAGTTCATTTAGATGAAAAAAAGCCTCTTTACGACAATGATGTGTAACAGTTTTGAGCTTCACTTTCAGATTCTAAATCAGTTCATGGAAAAAAACTCAGAATTGAACGATGTTTTATGGAATTGGGTCATCTGATGTTGGTGGTTTTTACGCGAGTTAATGAAAGTTGTCTCTGTTTTTGTTTTCAGGAGAGTTTCGAGGGTCAGATGACAGAGGAGAACATCGAGGTGGGAATCTGCAACGAGGCGGGTTTTAAAAGACTCACCCCCGCCGAGGTTAAAGACTACCTGGCAGCCATCGCATGAGCACCGCCGCCTCACCACGGCGACACCAGCCCAGGCGCCAACGGGTGCATGACACATGAATCTGAGTTAATCACATGTTGAATGGGCTCAATGTCACAACGGAGCCTGGATTATTAAGAAGCACCAACGCCCACATATGTACATTTAAAGTCATGTGACCGCCGCCGAAACCCCATCGCCGGCTGTTCGCGCCAGATTCATGACATTAACTTCTACACCTGTGTCATGTAGCCGTTGGATTCTGGTGATTGAAATCTCACGTTTTCCATTGGATTCTTTCCTTTTTGTTTGGTTTTTAAGGGGCGGAGCTCTCTGGTTCTACTCATTCATGAGGACGTGTTACGGGTCTGTATGTGTGAGGACGGTCACTTCATTTTGAGGGTGAATAAGCCAGAGCAGCCCTGTTACGTCCTCCTACAGACCGAGTCGACGGCGACTCAACTGAACGCTGTCATTTTCATTCAATATTCTGACATGTCCTCATCAACGGAGGGTCCAATGGAAAACCGGTAGAGTTTGCGGTTTGTTATCTGGTTGGCTGTACAGCAGTTTTATGGAGTCTGCTTTTTTCCAAAATAGAAATGAATCCAGTTTGTATTTTCTCCTCTGTTTTCTGTCACTTATTCAAATAAAAGATTTTGAGTTGTTTTCTGACTGATGTGAAGTAATTTATGTGAAAACAGAATAGAGTTTGGTTTCTTTTCACTCCGAGTTCCACTTAAAACAGTTTTAAATGAAGTTCTTTATACAAGAACAGAAGAGTCATTTATAGGCACTTTGATTCACATAAGTAATTAGTGGGGATCAATGACAAGTTGGATTAAGTATTTTACTGTCCCTTAACCTGATCCTTCTGGCTTGGAGTTTTCACTTTCCTCTGAATAAAAATATGAACTCTAACCTGAAAAACAAACTTGTACATAAACACTACAAATAAAGTGTGACCGTTTTCAATAAGCTGATGCTCCAGTTTTCAGATAAAGCCTACATGATTTCTTCTAAATTTGTCTTTATTGTCGTAAACGTGTATAAAATGAGTTGCTGTAAAACATGTTCTATGATAAAAGTCACCGGTTGACGTTCCGGAAGCTTGACAGGCCTGGCAACAGTAACCCAGGGGGCGGGTACATTGGAGCGCGCTCTGGCAAAAACAGTTGAAGCAAAGCGCGCTCTACAACAACCGGAACCTTCTTCCAGTTCCTCTATGTATCAGTCCGCCTTCCTACATTTGTAGATATTCTCCGTCTGGTTTTTTAATAAAACTTTCAGTATCTGATAACATGAGTCGCTTTGTTGATATGGATGTGTATTTACTCAACTTCTAATCATTATTCTGTGTTTGGTTCGCTCTTAATTTAGCTCAGAGATCTATGTTTCCAGGCGGAAGCTCCGATCTGCAGCTATCACAGCCCCCTGATGACGTTTGTGGCGCCAGAAATCAAGGCTTTACCGGAGAACCGGAGTCCGTCAGCTGCTGGTATTCACCCGCTGTCGGTTATGATAACGACACCGAAAGGCCTTTTAACGCAAAAAGCGCCTGTTTAGCTGTCATCGGTAATCGTATGAGGTCGGGTTCCAGTCCAAATGGTGATACTACGCAGCAGTGGCGGTGGCGGAGCGGAACCGGCGGCTTCACCCAAGAGGAGGTCACTGGAGTTGGACACCAGCTCCGAGTTTCTGTCGCTTCTTCCCGCGTCGCAGAGAAAGTCTGCCAGGCTGACCCGGTCCTCCCGGGCCCTAGATGACAGCCTCAGCAGCCCCGAGAACAGCACGACCAATGTAAGAGCGTACACACAGACGGTTAGCTCCGTCATCCACACACCCGAGCTCCGGTAACGGAACTTTGTGGTCCTGGTTTAGCGGCTAAGCTAAGCTAATTAGCAACACTGAGCCTGTCCCTGTCAGCAGATCAACAAAGCCATGGAGTTGGGGGGCCACGGACAGACGTAAAGTGGACCGGACCAGTCAAATAATTAGGATGAAAAAAGGAAAATTACATTATGGAAATGTTTACATCTACAAAGCTTCCTTAAAAATGCGAGTAACATAAACAACCTGAAATGGCTTAATATAAATAAGTGTAATTGTGCCAATATTCAGCCTCAGTTGATCATTTCCACATGAACATTAACACGTACAGATCACAGTGGGTCTACAATTAGAACATTCAATAACAGACAGAACCCTAACCTTAAATTTGCAGCTATTTCTATTAAGACATTTCAGGTTGTTCATTTCATTTGCTCAGGTTATTCACATGTTTTGGGAAATGATTGTTTTCTAATGTAAACATTTTCATGTAACTGTATTTATTTTTACACTACTACTATTATGATAATGTTTTAGTGGTCCAACCCATTTGAGATGGAATTGGTCTGAATGTGACCCCTGTAGTGTGAAAATGATTTGGACATCCTTGATTGTTAATATCTCCCGTATAATTCTGCATTTTACAAATTCATCCCATGGGCCGGATTGGACCGCTTGTCGGGCCAGTTTTGGCCCACGGACCATATGTTTGACACCTGTGAATAAAGCAAACGGCTGCACATCGTGTCTTGAAACATTGAAGTCCTAGTCTGCTCCTGAAGTGGTTTATTGAAGTGATGTAGTAAACACATAACCTGAATTGTGTTCTGATTTAGCATTAATGCCACAACTGTACATGTACTAATAACAGAATGAAGGTGGCTGTATGAGGAGGTTCGTAACTACAGACTCATCTTTAACATTGGACTGTGATGTTTGACTGTAGACTTTGGATGAATGGACTCTGTTAATCCAGTCTCTAAGATAAACTTGCCAGATGCTGAAACTAGTGAATTATCAGACTGGTGTTAGTAATGACATCACATCAACCTCACCATAGGACACACACACACACTCCCTCCTAACCCTGTTGAGCTTACGGGCTGATGCAGTGGTACAGTGTTTAACTTCTGTAATGTTGTTGTTCCAGGGTCACGCTAACATGAAGAGGGAGGTGAGGAGTTTTAATGGCTCCCTGAAGACCAGGGGACAGAGAGTTAAACTTGAGGTTTCGTTTGTGGACATGGAGCCAAAGACCAGCTCACCTGTGAACGAGGACAAGGCTGGAGGCTGCACCAGGTACCACACACATCCATCTGTAGGTAGAACCCATAGATGGTAGAACGTAGATTCAATGGACTAGACCAGCTCAGACAGGCCTTGATTATATCTGTTAGTAATTCCATGCACATCAATAATAGACAGAGCTCACAGAACAATGGAAGGATATTCAGTTCAGCTTTATCGATAGAGCCCAGTATCACAACAAAGTCTCCTCAGGGCTTTACAGAAATTATTGAAATGATAAAAAAACCACAATGAAAATAAGCAACAGGCTGTAGATGAGACCAGGACTGACGGACGGACAGGCTGTAGATGAGACCAGGACTGACGGACGGACAGGCTGTAGATGAGAC
>JAPQRQ010000009.1:25038348-25051776 GCA_037367365.1 Apogon talboti
ATAGATAGATAGATAGATAGATAGATAGATAGATAGATAGATAGATAGATAGATAGATAGATAGATAGATAGATCTCACAGTGGGCAATTCTATTTAACAGTCTCCAATACGGTTTCAGTGGATCATAGAACAATATAAACAAAAACAAGAAGCATTTCAGACATCATTATCATACACACTGTCGCTGTGAGCAGCTTGATGTGGTCAAAAACAGTACATAAATAAACAGGCACCCTACAATGTTAATATTTAAAGCTAAATATATCAAACAATACTGGGTGTGGTGGCATTTAAAGACATCAATTAACGATGAGAAAATAATAAGTAATATTGCGTTCATAATAATAATAATAATAATAACGACTGGCCGTGTTTAATTTGAAGAGGCTTGACCGGATGTGCGTCCATGTTGCCGTTAGCCTCCTCTTATGTAAAGCTAACGGAGCCCTGTGTGATTAGCCACGTCATGTAAACTTAGCACCGGGACACTTCTGATCAAAAGGCAGCGACGGACCGCTCTCTTCCAGGATATTAGTAAGTTTCCACAGAGGAGCGGGTCGTCGGCAGATATATCTGTCCTATAATCCTATGGAAAGATGTCCGACATCGGGGACTGGTTCCGAAGCATCCCCCCCATCACCCGGTCCTGGTTCGCTGGCTCCATAATTGTTCCCTTCATCGGGAAACTAGGGTTAATAAACCCCAGGAAGCTCACCCTCGCCCCGGACCTGTTCTTCAGCAGATTTCATGTGAGTGCTAGTCGGGTGTCGTGGTCTTTTTTGGATTTACTGTCTGATAAAATGTGAAAATTGTGCTTTGGATGTTGTTAGCTAGCAGGTGGCTAACAGGGCTCATTAGCAGGCCTTAGCTGCGGAACAGCCAATCAGAGGCCGCGACGTAGTCTGGCACTTCCGGATGCTGTCAAAAAGCCAAGATGAACATGTTGCTTTATTTAGAAACTGAAGCAAAGATCTACTGTAAGATCAGAACCAAACAGTGCAGGTCACATGCCAAGGTTTGGTTTGACCGTAGTGTGTGGTTAGAGTCTGAGTTTGTGTCAATAATAATTAATGACTGTGACAGTGGTTTGATACATGACCTGTGTGTGCTCCTCTACCTACCTGACACACACGGTGAATACTGAATGTGTGAATACTGAATGTATGAATCTATTTGGTTAAAAACAGATTCAATATCCTTTAGTCATTCATGTTATCCTGGTTTTGATGACCTCTGAAACCTGACTTCTAAGTTATGAAATTAAAAACACTAATGTCACCAAAACATCTCCATTCTCTCTAAACTTTTAACAGTTGGTCACATGCCTTTTCAGTTTATTAGACCTGTTCCCTGTTGTGAGTGGAGTTCATTTTTTATTTCTCTCTTCTATTTCATATGAGATGTGATCTTGAAGTAAAATTACCTTTATTTGTGCTGATTTCCTTCCTTCCTTCCTTTTCTGTAGCAGGTTTTGTTTGCTAAGAATGGGGGTGAAAACAGAATAGAGCTGTAAAAGAAGCCACGATAGCAGTGATTGGTGCTGAGCGGTACTGGTGCTGCACCGACTCAGGATAAATGTTGAACCAGTGATCGAATGGACCTCTGCTGATGCCCTTTAAGTTGTTTTTTATAACTCTGAGGATTATAATATTTTTCATTAATTATTTTTCTGATTATGGCTTCTGTTACTTTTAAAATCATTGACTTGAAATGTGCAAATTTCAGTACATGATATAAACACTGATCTTAAACTAGTGGGAATAATGATGAAGCTGTAGGTCATTGTTAATTTGGGTGTGTGTTTGTGTTTGTTTCAGCTGTGGAGACCAGTGACTTCCACCCTGTACTTTCCAATCTACCCCAACACCGGCTTCCTGTTCCTGGTCAACCTGTACTTCTTGTACCACTACTCCACTCGGTTGGAGACAGGTGAGTTAAAGCCACCACCGTATGGACCGTGATGAGTCCTCAATCCTGGGTTAGTTCTGTAGCGGACCATAGATCTGACACAGCTGAAACCACAGAGTAGATTCAGAACATCACAAAATAAATGGAACTCATAAATATCAATGTACGAATATCTCGTATTGGATTAGAGGTTGAGCTGAAGTTCAACTCTTCAACCTGCAGCTGAAAACTAAACCTGTTTATGTCATCTGAAGATGTTTTTACTTAAAAACTGAACTCAAATGTTTATAGCCTAGTGATACAGATGAGTTGAACTCTTCTAAAGGTCCATTTATGACCAACATTAAAGACGCAGACGTACGCTGACATAGCGTTGAGTCTGTCCTCTGTCTGTATTTCTGTCTGTCCTCTGTCTTCATTACGTTTGTATTTCTGTCTGTCCTGTCTTCATTACGTTTGTATTTCTGTCCGTCCTCTGTCTTCATTATGTTTGTATTTCTGTCCGTCCTCTGTCTTCATTATGTCTTGTATTTCTGTCTGTCCTGTCTTCATTATGTCTATATTTCTGTCTGTCCCTGTCTTCATTATATCTGTATTTCTGTCTGTTCCATCTTCATTACGTCTGTATTTCTGTCCGTCCTCTGTCTTCATTACATCTGTATTTGTGTCCGTCCTCTGTCTTCATTATGTCTTGTATTTCTGTCTGTCCTGTCTTCATTATGGCTATATTTCTGTCTGTCCCTGTCTTCATTATGTCTGTATTTCTGTCTGTCCCATCTTCATTACGTCTGTATTTATGTCCGTCCTCTGTCTTCATTACATCTGTATTTGTGTCCGTCCTCTGTCTTCATTATGTCTGAGGATTCACCAGGGAAGGAAAAGGTGTTTGAGTGAAGAGAGACAGGGGCCTCGCATTGACCACTTTCTTTGAAAGGGCTCAAATCAGTTGAGTGAAGCACAGCACCCAGACATAAACCATAGTTTGCAGTGCATCAGCACCAATGTGACGGATGAAAATTCAAGCACAGAATTAGTGGTGGAAGAAACATCAGGGATCGGGGGGGGTCAGCGGCGTCGTGTTCCCCAGGTTGGGCCTGGGTTGGACGCATGCCTCATGATTGCTTTTCTATTACAGTACTCACCAACGAACTTTTGTACGTACTCGCACAAAGGATATCAACACCTTATCCTGTGTTTTTGGAATCTGTATTTCAGTCCTGTCTTCATTACATCTGTATTTCTGTCTGTCTCTGTCCTCATCCTGTGTGTCCATCCTGTGTCTCTAACGTCCTTCTTGGTGTCCTGTCTTTTCCAGGTGCGTTCGATGGGAAACCTGCCGACTACATCTTCATGCTCACATTCAACTGGATCTGCATCGTTGTATCCTCTGACCGATATTCACATCCTCAGAATAAGGAAAGGACAAATGCAGCATGTCAGGGTGTCTCTGTGCCCACCCTTGCTGCAATGTTCCATGCACTCCCCCACCCCCCCCCAGGAGACAGTATGTAGGTCACATGCTGCTGTGGCTCCTCCCTGCTCTCTGCTGTTTCTGACTGAATGTGGTTCATTTTTCAAATGGTTTCAGTTTCATCAGCAGGTGAAGTGAGGACATGGGTTGAGTTTGTGTTTGAAGGTCAGATGTTGTTCTCGGGGGGAGGGAGGGGGTGTAGCCACCTCCCTTCCCTGGTCATGAAGGGTGGGTGGTGGTGGGGGTTCATCAGGTGCTGTGTCTGTGTTGTGTCCTTGACTCTAGTCGTAGATCACTGGGCTGCTCATGGACATGCAGGTGAGAATGGCATCAGGATGACAACGGGCTGTGTGTGTGTTGGGTTGTGTTTGTGTGTGTGTGTGTTGGGTTGTGTTTGTGTGTGTGTGTTGGGTTGTGTGTGTGTGTGTGTTTGCTAACGCTGCTGTCCTTCCAGCTCCTGATGATCCCACTCATCATGTCGGTGCTCTACGTCTGGGCTCAGTTCAACAAAGACACCATCGTTCCCTTCTGGTTCGGGACTCGGTTCAAGGTACCAGGATTGATGATGTTTACATGAGTCTGATCCAGTCGACGGCCAGGTCACTTCTAATATCTAGGATGAGTCCAATTGAATCAGCTGTTTGCTAAATACCCTTTCATAGCTGTTTAACTGAGCCTAAACCCTGTAAACGTGGGCCTTGGCGGTTCTGCTGATGTTTCCTCTCTCTGGTTCCGTTTCAGGCCCATTACCTGCCGTGGGTCATCCTGGGCTTTAACTTCATCATCGGAGGCTCGTCAGTAGCTCCGCCCCCTCCTCCACCTCCAGTTGGTATGTGTGTTGTGTTGATGTGTCGTCTAACCTGCTGGTCTCCTCTGCAGTTTCATCGATGAGCTCATTGGGAACCTGGTGGGACACCTCTACTTCTTCCTCATGGTCAAGTATCCTATGGACCTCGGAGGACGCTCCTTCCTGTCCACGCCACAGTTCCTGTAAGTCCTTCTGAGCATGCTCACACTGGAGTTAAATCACAGGGACATATTTTTACTGTCCTTTAGACAAGAATGTGTGTGTAGTTTATTAGAGGAACCAGTGAAACAAGTCTGTGTTTCATTAAAGTGTCTAATGTTAAACAGTTTCACTGAAACAACAAATTTACAACGAAGACATTTGTCACCAGGAAAAGAAAAGGTTTCAGTTGAATGTGAATTAGAGTTCAAAGTGGAATACAGTGCTGCTGAAAAGAACTGAGGTCAGTGTTTGAAAAGGTGGTATTTTCTAGGATTCAGAGTCAAGTGAACATGAGCACGTCAGAAGTCTGAGTCCAGGTCTGAGAAATGAGCCTGGTTGAACTGTGACATCATTCTTCAGCCCATGGTGTTTAGATAAACTGATGTTTCCCGACTGGACTTGATCCACATGAACCTGCAGAAATAAACCGTCCACGCCATCGTGTGGTTAGAGTTAGAATAAACAAAGGTCACATGATGTTGATGTCGTTTTTGTCTCAGTGTGACATTCGGATCCTAAAACTGTTTAACCCTGAACAAAACCACAGATGTCTGGAGGTTCTTATTTGCCCAAGTCGTCGTTCTTCTGGGTTCAACTGGAATCTCTTGGATGAGAGACGAAACGTTTTCAAACGAGCTGAGCCAGTCCAGTTGAACCCAGAAGAACCACCAAGAACAAAACCAGAGTTTTACTAAATCTGCACTTTGGACAGAAGGAAAAACCACAGATGAAACTGTCCTTTTCCAGATGCATGTAAACATGGACTCAGATTCTGATAAACAAGAGCTGATTGGTCGTCACTGTTTAGTGAAACAGTTCTGATTGGTTGATCTCTGTTCATTGACCACAGCAGTAACTCCCCCCCCTCCCTCCTCTGTCCAGGTACCGGTACTTCCCCAACCGAAGGGGAGGCGTGTCAGGCTTCGGAGCCCCTCCCAGCAGGAGAGCGCCACCCCAGGAGGCGGCAGGAGGTGGAGGTCGACACAACTGGGGCCAGGGGTTCCGCCTGGGGGGTGAATGAGGAGCAGCTCTGCCCCCCCCGCCCACTAACAGATGTGTGTGCAGTTTGTTTCCGAGTGAAATACTGGCATTGTTTCCTTCTGTAGATCTGGGATGGAAATAGGAGGAGCCTGTGTTTAGTGGGAGGAGCCTGTGTTTCATGGGAGGCGGTGCTGCACATGGGGACTCTGAGGCTCGGTTCACCAGACTAAGCCCGTCCTACTGCTGTGAACGTCCATGTCAAACAGATGGAACAATAATAAGAACAAATGGATTCGTATGTTTGGATTCACGGCTCACCCTCCTGTCTCCTCTCTCCTCCTTCCTCCATCTCCTCCTCTGTCTCCTCCTCTTCTAAACCTCTCCATAGGATGGTCAATACAGATGCTGTTCATCTCCTCCTTCCTCCACCTGTCTCCTTCCTCCTCCATCTTCCTCCTCCTCTAAACCCCTCCATAAGACAGTCGATGCAGATGCTGTTCGTCTCCTTCCTCTCTTCCCGATGCCATATCTGATTACATTGTAATTACCGATGTTCTGGACGTGCGTAGTTGAGGGGCGACAGCGTCCACTCAGCGTCGTCGTCTCCAGGTCTGGGAACGCCCCACGCTCAGACCTGATCCAAACCCTGAGGATGGGCTCTGGTTCTTTTGTAAATATAACAGTTGTTTATTGAAACAGCGTCAAGTCTCCGTGTCTTTGTCTCCGTGTCTTAAAAGACACATTCACACTTAAAACTGATGTGACTCATATCTGATTGTTTTTATGATGACGGTGTGAACAGCTCAAATCGGACCCAGGACACATTCATATGTGATCGGAAACCCAACGGTCACGACACATTCCATCAGACTTTTACGTCATTGAAACGCGACAGATTCTGTGGTGGAGGGGGCAGAGTCACTTCAGGACCATAGACAGTTCACGAGTCTGACAGCATCACATTTAGATTTGAATGAACAAACACTCAAAAATCAGACTTGAACATTTTGACTTGCAGTGTGAACGCAGAGCGAGGTTCAGTTTGTCGGATTTGGTGGCGAAGGCTCAGACTTCAGCAAAAAAAAATCAGCCTCAAAGCTAAAAACACCGCAACGAAACCAGAGTTTGGGTTGTTTTAGGTTCTGATCCATAAGATGTAGATGATGTAAAGAACCAGACACCGACACCAGGAAACTGATACAAGAAGAGTTCACTATTTCAATCATCACAGTGTCACTAAACTCTCAGATTCCAGGTTCTTAGTTTTTCACAGAGTATTTTCTAGTTTCAGTGTCATACACTAAATTTGTGGATTAAAGTCCACATTGGAGATTTAACTCTGGGTTTAAAGAAGCACTTGCATCATTTTCCTGATGCTTTCTGAACAAAACAAATTATCAGGACATAAAAAACACAGTAAACAACAATGGACCCTTTTACATGACCATGATGTGATAACTGGTAATCTTTTCATTATAATACTCAGATGTGATGCGTTTACTGACACTTCAGAAATAGGATAATCCATAAACCCTGGTTTAGACATTTCAGTCCATTATTGTATTTATTTCAGAGTTTGTACATACTGTACGTAGTGACACAGAATCAGACTTCCTGTTATTGTCTCAACTCATGTTTGACTGCGCAACTTCAATTTTCTATTGATTTTAATAGTTTTTCCACATGTTCAGATGTAACAAAACTAAAATCAGATTAACCTGTATACATGCATGAAGACATGGGAGTATTGGGACAAATCCAGGTGTGTTAACCTGATTTATTATAATCAGATTATACTGTTTACATGATCAATAATAATCTGATACTGATCAGAGTATCAGTGTAAACGGGGTCAGTGTACATCTGTAGACCTACATCTGAAATACATGAATGTAAACATAAATGATGGGGCCTTAGTCGGTGACCTGAGGGATCCCATTCTCAGTTTAATTAAACACACTTATAATCAATAATAATCTGAAAACTCCACAAATCAGATAATGATTGGATAATTAGTGCGGATATAAACAGGCTCACTGGTAATAATCCAGTGGTTCTAGTTCTGAGCCAATGAGAACCCACCCCATATAACAAAACCCTGGGTGTTATTTTCCGACTAGTGAAACATCATGGACATTAAATCAGATTCCACTAGATCTAACAAACTGAACCTTAAACCCTTCAGCTCATACCAACTGTCCAACACCGCTCCTTTTACCAGCTGGTTGTATTTATTGAGTTGCAGCAGATTCAAAGTAGAAAATGAAAATGCAAGCAGGTTTCCATATGAGTCAGTCACATGTAGAGTATCCCAGATACTCATTCATCCAACAGACGGAAAAGCCTCCACATCTGCACAGGTAACACACACACACCTGCACAGGTAACACACACCCGTCAGAGTCTGGAAAAGAAACGGATCCAAAGGTGTGTCCACAGGTCACAGCCGGGCAGAACGTCTGAGCTCAAAGGAGGAGCTGGGATTCCTTTATCATGGGTGAAACATTTAGACCCCAATGTTCTCAGCAACTACAGTCATGAATATCCAAGAGTTTTAGACCAACACTGAAAAACAGCTGGTTTGAAAACCGTCGGTCAGAGCGTTAAAGGCAGCTTGGCTCCGCCCCCCAGGAAGCTCATGGTCACATGATCAGGAAGCTTCTGCAGCGTTTGGGTCCGTTTCATGCCTCCAGAACCAAGCCATAACTGGGACCAGGCCACTGGGTTAGGACCGGCAGAACCACGACCAGGCCACCGGGTCAGGACAGACAGAACCAGGACCAGGCCTCTGGGTCAGGACCAACAGGACCAGGCCACCAGGTCAGGAAGGTACAGAAGGACATACGGAACCGGAACCAGGCTACCTATCCAGGATGTACAGAAACAGGACCAGCCCATCAGTTCAGGACCAACAGAGCCAGGACCAGGCCTCTGGGTCACGACAGACAGAACCGGGACCAGGCCTCCAGAGCATCGTTTTAGTTCGTTCTCAGAACCATGGGTTTCCCGGGCCGGGGGGGTGGGGGTGAAGCAGGTTGGATCAGTGAGGCTGCGTCTACACCTACAACCATAAACACCAGTTCCATCCTACACTAAGAATGAAAGGACGCCGTTACCGTCTGAAAAATAAAACTGTTCTCAGTGACTATTTTACACTTTGATCATAAAACAACAGAAAGTAAACCTCCAGGTTTTGGGGCAGCGTCCAACTTTTTTTAAAAAAATGTAACAAAACTGGCCCTCAGTAAAACTGTACAAACTCGCAAATACAGAAAAATATGTACAAGAGTGTTTTAAAAAACAAATATAGTGTAACAGTAAGAACGCATCAAGTCCAGCTTTGGCACGCCTCCATCCACATCTGCACACGGCACTGCTCCACCCCCTCCAGCGCTTTGTGATGACATCACAGCCTTCCAGTCATCTCATTGGGTCACTGACGCAGCAGACGACAGGTTTAGTCTGAAACAAAACCAGACAGATGGTGTTTAATGCCGGTTCTGAACAGGGTTAATACAGACCAGAGCATGACTCAGCGTTTTACTAACGGCGCCAATATCAACCAGACACAAACCTTCACCTTTAGTCCAAAGTTCTTGGAGAACCTGAGACGACCTCTGGTTCTGTCACATTTACCCTTCCCTACTTTTCTAGACTCTCTTTGTCCACATTCGACTTCTGCACAACCTATTTCCATCAGTGGTCCTGGTCTGTCGTGGTCTAATGTGGGTCAGAACCTTCAGGGTTCTGGATGCAGACGGTTCTGGTTGGAGTGTTCTGCATCTGTACGAACTGTCTCTTCCCATTTGGAGTCATTTGTTTTATTACATGTTGTGTGTCTCTGCCTTTAAACAGATGCAGGTTTTTCTGTTTTATTCAGGGGTTTTGCAGGTTTATATATATATATATATATATATAAAATAATTCGGGGTGCAATGGTACAGGTAACCTATGGTACAGTCTGTATCTCGTTTTTTCCAGCCATGGTTTGGTTTCGGTACGTGTTTTGTGCGTAAAGAGAACCGTTTCTTTTTCCCCAAAATAATATTTTAATTTTGCGCCAAACCGCAGGCCATAAGGGCGGATTGTCCCGTGCAGGGCGGACCGAACAGTCCGGTATTTTCCCAAGTACCATTGCATCCCTAGTTTATATAATCAAAATAAATCGTGAATAACAATGTTTTTTTTTTTCCCATCAAGTGTATTTAATTTTTTAATGCCTCTGGACATCAACTTTAATGCTTTTTAATGCCATTTAAGGCATTAAAATTTTTAATAATTTTCACAAAATCTATTTGACTTTTAATGCTTTTTAATGACCCGCAGAAACCGTTATTGGAGTCGAGGTCTGAACTGATGCAGCTGAAAACAGATGGAACCAGAACACGGCTGTGGTTCATGTGTTCAGCTTTACATCCGTCGACATGTTCAACTCTAATGACCATGTGTCCAAGTGTCATCCTGCCGCCACCGCTCTGAAGGACCAATGGCTGTTAATTACACACTAACAACTTCCTGTGTGGAAAAGGCTGCAGCTGTGGCGTCTTTAACCAACACTTCACCATCTGATCGGCCTTTGTCTCTGCGCCGTCCCTGGGACTGGAGGAGCTTTTCACATTCACCATTTTCTCCGGTCATTCTCCTTCGGTCTCAGCGGAGGTTGGCGTCGGTCCGAACACGATGGATATCGGAACCAGCACCGCAGCTCGAAAACTCCAGACTCTCAGCATGTTTGACCGTCTTTAAATCTGTGTAAAAATGCAGATGCAGGTGTGTTTGATGAATTTACCTTCAGCCAGTGACCCTCTCCGGCTGATCCAAGGTCAAGACCTCAGCGTCTGCCGCCAGCTGGTTCTCTCCATCAGGCTCCTCCCCCACCGCCACCTTCACCCACCTGCAAAACAACAGTCGAAATTCAGACACCTTCAACCGAGAAAATAAAAACCAATGGGTGTCAGGTTTAAATGAGGAGGGTTTCAGCATCTACACATCAGTGAGGCCACAAGACGATTATTAACACGTGGATTATTATTAACAGCATTTCACCTGAGTCAGTTCTGTTTCAGCTCTGATTCAGTTCTGTTTCAGCTCTGATTCAGTTCTGTTTCAGCTCTGATTCAACTGTATTTCAACTCTGATTCAACTCTTTCAGCTCTGTTTCAGCTGTGATTCAGCTCATATTAAATAACAACCTACAACCACTGGACCATGAACAGATCAGTAAGGTCCTGATCAGCTGATCCATCGTCAGGTGTGTGTGTGTGTGTGTGTGTGTGTTTAAAAGTGTCCTCTGTCTCTGAGAACCAAGCAGACCAATCACCAGAGACCGTTCTCTGATCTCAGACGGTACATGTTCTAGTTCTAGTCGACTGAGAACCCAGGACCTCAGGCCTGTGATTCATATTCATTCGTATGTATTTAACCCATAAACACCGACAACTGTGTACCTGTAGGTTAGCATTTAGGTTTAGGCGTTAAGGTCATTCAATGAGAACAAACTGAACATAAACCCAGTGTGTCCATCCACTGTCATTGATCCAACTCCATGGGTTTTACTGGTCAATCAATGTTGGAGAAGATGATGGTGTTTCCACGGTAACTATGGAGTAGGGGTGTGCAGCACTGGATTCCTGACGATTCAATCCTGATTCAGAGGGTTACTGACTATAAACCATTATGGATGCACCCCGAAATTAATTCATATTTTTGTCACTGTTTGGGTTTTCTCACTGTTAGGGTCCACCCTAACCCTAACCCTGGACACACCCTGTAAATGTTTCCATAGACTTGCTTTAACCCAGGTGTAGGCGCCGCATGGACTTGTTTTTCTGTCGTGCTTTTGTTTTGTGTGTGCGTCGCCATAAACTGTTCAGGCGGTCGCACTTTAGTTACACCGTCAACATTATCAAAATAACATTACATTCAGAACATCGATTTTTGACATTTCTGAATCGATCCATAATTAGGCACATCTGCATCCCCATGCATCGAAGAATCGATTTTTTTCTGCACCCCTAGTACGGACCCTCTGAACGTCCAAATCGGTCATGTCTGATGACCATGAAGATGGTACACAGGACTACTTTAACAGTACTGGGGACTAGTTTAATGGTGCAGAGGACTATTTTAATGGTACAGGGGACTAGTTGAACAGTACAGATGACTAGTTTAATGGTATGGTGGAATTGTTTAATGGTGGACCTTCACTTTAAACTGACTCCACTCACCTTCCCTCAGTATTTCTCAGCATGTTACAGGTTTGTTTCTGGACTTTTATTCTGATGACACCTTCACTGTGAAACGCTCATCATCATCATTATCATCATCATCATCATCAAGACAGAGGACCTGTTCAACCCACCTCCCTCTGTCGGTGTTCTCAGTGGGCTGGTCCGGACTGACCCGGTCCGGGTCACTTACACTGTGGACTGACAGCTGGTCCTGGTCCTGGACCGGGTGTTTGGGCTCTGTAGTGTTCTTGCCAGCCTCCTCCACTGAAACGAAAACAGGGAAAGGTGAGAAAAGCCTCGGAGGAAGACGACCCGTGAAGTGGGTCGACATCTACCTTTCACAGCGCTGGTGTCCGTGGGAACATTCGGGTTCTTCTCAGTGCACTGATCATTCTGGTCCTGGTTCGGCTTCTGCTGCTCAGGGACATTTTGGTTGTGGAAACCATCCATCCAGTCCAGAGCGTCTCCGTTCTTCAGGGCCGAGCGGTGGTCCTTGAACCAACGGACGATGTCGGTCCGGCCCAGGCTGGTCTGGACCTCCAGCTGATTGTACTCATCAGGAGACGGCCACTGTGTCCGGCAGAACATCTGTCGGAACCAGACGGAACAAAAAAGTTAACTTTATTTAAACAGAGGAAACTATTGGCCGATCAAGCAGAGACAGATATATGAAAATGAATGTATGAGACATTTATGTCATCATTTAACTGGAAAAACTAGGGTTTATTTCTGTAAATAAACCTTTGGTCTGAGTTCAACCCAGGGTCGCGTTCACTACATAACGTCTGGACCTTGTGTCTCGTTTCATCCATGTGATGTTCAGACCTCAGTCCATTCTATCCTTTATTGTCAATCAGCCTCAAGTGTCGTTAAAATGTTTGTTTTACAAATGAAACCTTCAGTTTTACATCTAAGGTTCTAATAAAGACACAACGCATTAATTTAACCGTTACAAGCCCGTCTACAATCGTAGACCATTCACCTGGTTCTTTTACATCCCCTCATTGAACCTGCTCTGAAAGTTTCTCACCTCTCGGAGCAGAGCAAGGGAGCGGCTGGGCATGGGGGAGGGGCTAGTGGACGCGGAGAGGATGGGAGGATGAGGAGAAGAAGAAGATGATGAGGTGAGGATGGGAGGAGACGCTGAGGAGGAGAGGGTTGGCGGGCGAGGGGAGGAGACGGCGAGGACAGGAGGAGATGAGGAGGAGGAGGAGGAGGAGAGGACGGGAGGGTGGGGGGAGGAGCCAGGCAGCTTGGCGTCCTGGTCGCGGTGGGAGGAGCCATTGAGCATGGCCCCGGGACGCTCCGCCCTCTCCTCCGAGCTCTTGGAGGCAACGCTGAGCAGAGCCTTCTCCATGTTGTCCCTCAGGGCCCGGCGCTCCGAGAACCAGCAGTCCACCTCGGTCCGGGACAGTCGGGTCTCCTGGGCCAGCTGGTCTGGAACAGAGGTCAGAGGATCAGAGGGACCACCTTTGACAGGAAGGACAAACCTGGGAGTTCAGACACTGGGGACGTTAAAACAGGCTCATAAAAGACATTTCTGATATTCGTGTCATGGAGGCAAAGGCGACGCCTCCTCAGGGCCATGGAATTAAGTCCCACTGTGAACAGGTATAAATAGTTCTGTGGTGGAAGAAGACACTTTAACCCTTTAAGGACTCCCATTATAACACCTATCATAACTATTCACCCCCTTCAAGTCAGTATTTAGTAGATGCACCTTTGGCTGCAATCACAGCAGAGTCTGTGGATAAGCCTCAGTCAGTCTGTGTGGATAAGCCTCAGTCAGTCTGTGTGGATAAGCCTCAGTCAGTCTGTGTGGATAAGC
>JAPQRQ010000009.1:25051914-25062453 GCA_037367365.1 Apogon talboti
GGTTCTTTCTAGTTCATGTTGATCCTGTTGATAGTCTGTGTTCACTTTGTGTCTGGTTGTAGACAGAGCCCCTCATTTCACTGACAAAAACATCCATTATCTGATTCAAATACAGACACTGCATCTATGTATGCCCTGGATAAATCTGCATATAGCTTTACATATATATATACAAATATACAGACACTTATAGAATACTTACAGATACAATACAACTATCAATCAGCTATACAAACCACAAACATACAGATAAAAACGTTGAAAAAAGTACTAAATCTTCCATGTCTCTCTCACCGACTGCACTCTGCTGCTCTCTACTCCGCCCACTTCCACCCCCTCCCCCTCAGCCATAGCAGGCCTCTACCCTAATGTGTTATAGACCAATCACATACGATACAGGAGTTACGGTATTTTAAATGGTGCCGGAGCCACAACCGTCCAAAAAGGGTTAAGTCATTTATCATCTTAGCCCCTCAGACTAAACAGGATTTAGAAAAACTCTTATGTTATTCCCACCATCTTTATCCCCTGAGCACCAGTGGTTACGAAGCATCTACAGCTACATTAGATGTTCTGTCATTATTTGAACGTAAAGACATTTGTGTGTCTGGATGATTGTTTGCATCATTATCTTTGATCTGCAGCAGTGTCGTCTCAGAGACACTGTTCAAACCAATAACCCTGATCTGATGTGGTCCAGTTTGTCTCAGCCCTGATGTCTCCTGGTCTGGGTTTGTCTCTGACCCGGTTTCTACCAGATGTTGGATGGATGGAGTGTTGTTTTTACCTCGTTGGGCGTCGGTGGGACAGCTGCTCCTATGGAAACTCTCCTCCAGAGCCTTGAGCTGCTCTGACGTCTTCCCCTTCACCCTCTCCAACAGCGGGAACTGACAGGGCACGGCCTTCTTCACTGGCCCGTCTTTAGGTGCTGCCGCTGCCGCCACCGTCACCTCGGCCTTCACCAGAACCGGAGGAGGAGGGACGCCTACGGACACAGAGGACGGGTTAAAGACGACAGACATTTATACAGCTACAGAAACACAAAGCTCACGACCCATTTGGAGATCTCACAGATGTGGTTTCATTCTATCCTTACTGAGTCATTGTTTGTTTATTATTGTTATTTGTTTCTTTTTCCTCAGTGTCTGATTCAATTATATCTGTATCTATCTGTCCATGTCTGTCCTTACGTGCCCTTGTCTGCCCATATGTGTCCTTGTCTGGCCTTACGTGCCCTTGTCTGTCCTGATGTGCCCTTGTCTGTCCATACGCGTCCTTGTCTGTCCATACGTGTCCCTCTGTGTCCTTGCGTGCGTCCTATACGTACCTTTGAGGTTGAGCAGCCTCTGTTCGCTGAACCACTTCTTAATCTCTCCTCTGGACAGGCCGGTGGTCTCTATGAGCCTGTAGATCTGTCAAAGGTCAAAGGTCAAACCTCCACAGAGCTCAAGCTCCTCCTCTGTCTTATTTACACCCAAACGTGAATGCCGTCCATCCACTCACTTATTCTTACCTCATCTTCCTCAGGAAAAGGACACTGTGTGTAGCTGGCCCTCAGCACTGTCAGCTGCTCCGCTGTTTTATTGGGGTCCACGGTGAAACTCAGCACTTTGGCCGATGCCAGTTTGGGCGTAGCAATCGGCGCCGACACAGCCTGGATGATGGAGGGTCGTTTGCTCTCAGTGGTGATGACGGGAGATGCCAGAGGCCGTTTGAGCGACTGAGCCACCTGTAAACATAGTCAGATAAGCTCCGCCTCTTTACACAGGTTTTACTATGTTTGTTTTCTTCTATGGTCAGATCAGCGGCGGTCCCATGTCCATTATGGCGGCATCTTACCTGGTTGGCCACGGTGAGCGCCAGCGGGGCGCAGGTGACCGTGGACCCATTGGCAACCGGCGTCAGCACCAGGCTCGTCTGTCCCAGCAGCTGACAGGGCAGCGGCTGCAGGACGGACGCCGCCGCCGGCAGCGCTTTGGACACCGCTGCTGGCCCTGAGGGGTTAGACTGAGGAGTTACCACGGTGAACGTTTGAGGCACAGACGAGATGGTTCCATTGAACATTTTCTTCCGGGCTTCTTCCACCTGGGAACATGAAAAAAAAAAACCAAAAACAGGATTTAAAGAAGCTCTGGATGAAATAATGATGGTTATTCAGTCAAGGTACAGCAATGGGAGCATTTCACCTTTTATTTATTCTTCTAATTTAGAAACCTTTTATTACAATATTGTGAATTTTTTAAGTATACAGAATCATCATTGTACAATTAAGTTATCCGCTAGAGTTCAATAAACAGCCTGGAAAAAGAACAGGAACTGCCTGGATTTAACTCGGCCAATAGTTCGATCCTTCCATGTGTCAGTCCTGCAGTGGTTCATCATGTTTCAGCTGAACAGGTTATTGAACTCTAACAAATGCAGTCAGTGTCCTCTCATGTCTTTAACCTCATACAGACTGGACAATGCCAGGACTAATCAGGGTCATCAGGGTTGAGACAGAATGGTTTAGGGACAATGAGACATCATGTCCACACATGGATTAGCCTCCATAAAGTCCAGACTCTAATTAGGATGTGATGAAGACTTGATGCAGCAGTCTGATTCTCCATCATCAATAATCAATAATCAATGCAACTATGGATGGAACAAATATTATCAACTTTATTGTGACACTACATGAGTATTATGAGGCAAAAAAGACAGTGAATGTCTCCTGGAATCAGAATCGAATAAACACAAAATACTCAATTCTCAAAGATTGGTATTTAACCCAAAGCAGACAAGTCACTAATGATTACATCCCAATGGCTTCGGGTATAGTTAGCGAGCACTAGCCCACTACCTAGACTTGTTATGACTAGAGACTAGCAAGCTATAGTCTACCTCCTCAGGTGACCAGCTGATGCCCTGTTTGAGCCTCTGCGTGGTGAACCACACTTTGATCTGCTCTTCTGGGTGTTTGGAGGCGGCAGTCAGCCACGACAGCTCGGCCTGGGTCGGATACGGGAACTTGTTGAAGGAGGAGATGAGCGTCAGGTTGTCGTCCAGGGACGGGTTGTATTTGGTTGTGTTCAGGGGCACTGCGATCTTCGGCACCTTGAAAACACAATCAGCAGAATGAGTTCAGGACGACGGGGGGTGGTTGTGATAGTGTTTATTACATAGTTCCATAGATGGTAGAGGTTTATATTATTGGCACTAACAGTAGTAGTAGTACATCCACTAGTAATACTTGTATGTGGAGTAGTGGTATTTGTACTAATTATTAATAATTATACTAGTACACCTAACCCTGACAGCAGTTCTACTTTTTAACAGTTATATTTCAGTTTTATGTGCATCCATTAAACTCCTCCTTCCTTCTAGTCAGCGCTACAGGTCAAATAAACTGGAGGAAAGTTAAATCCAGCAAAAGTTTCATTCCAAATGTGATAATGGAACTAAATAAATCATTAAAGACATTGTAATGTGTTGTATACAGATGTATTTTGTTGTATACGGTTGCATATAGTTGTATATAGTTGTATACGGTTGTACAGTATATGGTTGTATTCAGTTATATATAGTTGTATACAGTAAAATACAGTTATATACAGTTGTATATAATTGTATGTGGTTGTATACAGTTGTATGTGGTTGTATACAGTTGTATAATTGCTGTGTTTAGGTTTGTGTCATGTCATATGTTTGTGAGTGATGTTCTCTGTTCTTGTGGGTGTACAGTATGTGAAAAGTGTTCCCGTGAAGGATAAATAAACATATCTATCTATGATGTGGTGTTTTATAAAGAACATGTGATTGGATGTGATGTGACCGACCTGTGTGTAGTTGAGAGGCCGCTGTAGCGAAGGCATGATGTGAGAAAGGCTGTCTGCTTTGAGCAGCGTTGACTCGGGGATGATCACCGTCCCGTTGACATTCACCGCTGTGATCGGCTTCTTGGCGAGTTCGGGCGGCAGCTTCCCCCCGTGACCCTCGGTCCGTTTAGAGTCGGATGACAGTATTTTTGGTTTAGCGATCTTCACTGCGGCGGGTTTGGTGAGTGATGGCGCGCCCAGCTCCTCCCCTTTACTGGAGCTGTTGTAGATGACGGCGTTGCTGCTGCAGCCTTCGATAGTCTGCTCTAAGATGGTCTGATTATTCATTTTGATGCGTTTGAACTTGAAGTTGCTCTCCCCTGGGTGGCAGCGCTCATTGTGTTCCGTCAATGTGTCGAACTTCTTGGTGTTGAAGTTGCAGACGGCACACAGGTAGAGCGGGTTCAGGATGACGTTGGGGTGGTTGGCGTCCACATGTTCCTTGAAGGTGTTCAGGTTCTGGGTGGAAAACGGGCAGTATTTGCACTCGTAGCCGCCCTGCTGCCGACGCTGAGGCTTCAAGGCATCCGTCGACTCAGACGCCGCTTTGTCCGGAGCGGGAGGTGGGTCCGAGGCTTTGTCCACGAGCTCCAGGTCCATGGACTGATCAGCCTCCGATGACAGGTCGGTCTCCATAGGTCCTTCTATAGTGTGGTTCTCTGTAGTTGTCTGACATGAGAAGGACACTTGGTTTGAGTTCTTACACAATCAAAAGAATTCTAATCCGAGGGGGCTTCAAAATGTTCATGAAACAAGTACACAACATAACATGGTTTAAGTCACATGGTCCTGTTTTACACAGATTAAAACTTAAAGGCTGGTATCAACGTCTGCAGAAATGCATTGACCTGGATGGAGAAAAACAGTTCCAGTGTCCCTGTATGTCAGGTTCTGTTCTCTGTTCCAGTCCTGTGGTTTGGATGCAGGAGATCAATCTCCAATAGAAGTGGGTGGTACTTTCACTGGAGGAGAACTCAACTCATTCAATCCAAGTCCATATATGACTTCTATCAGTGATCAATAGGAACTAGACTGATATGTGGAACGATTTACATGTTATAAACCATCAACATATGGACCAGTAGAAGGAAAGGAACATTTTTAATGTCAAAAATCCAAAAATCTAAATTTCTCAAAACTGAACAAACTTGTAGACATTGTGCCAAAGAAGATACAGATAAAATATGAAATGAATCTGACCTGTAGTTTAGTCAGAGAAGATGTTTGAAGAATTTGCTGAGATGAAGACAACGCCTTCACAGCAGCTCGTGGCCAATCGCCCATTAAGATAAAAATAAACATCATAACTTGAACTGTTTTTCCCAGCTGTCCTTTTTGACGCCCCCTCGTATCAGATTTATCTCCTAAACAAGAAGGTAAGTTTCCAACCTTCCCCCAGATCGAAGAACCTTTATAGGAACCGGGTGTGGACGGACCTGGGTCGAAGTTTAGAACCAGAGACACTCGCAGTATTTTATACCAAATCATCCAAAACATGTGATGGACCCTCAGTCCCTGCAGCGAAGTCTAAAACTGCTGTTGGTTTTCACATGTCCAAACTGCACGGCGTCTTTAGACCCAATGGTCTGAGGGAACCTTTTGTTTGGTGACACTAACCCCCCCCCCCCCGCTGGTGCTTCGGTGTAAATACCGTTGTATTTGTTTAACTGCAGTTCAGATGTACGTACCTGCAGGTCATGTGACTCCGCCTCGTCATCCGGCTCCACCGCTGTCTGCTCCGGTCGGATCATACACGGTGTGGACGCCTTCCGTCGACTGGACATGATGGCGGTGGATCCTGGGTGGATCCTGGTGGGCTCGTTGCTCGCGCTCGGCCAGGGATGGCGTTGATGACACTGAGGCGTCCAGGATGCACCGCCGCCGTCTCTGATTGGTAGAGGGACGGGCGGTCTAAGGTGATTCCACCAGGACCAGATTCAGGCCTGGACCATCTATTAGAGGTGAAAGAACAAGACGGCGTCTGGGACACGTGTGGATGGCCAATCAGTCGGAAGGACAGTCTCCCCTGGGGCAGGATTAGTGTCTGGGGGAGGGGCCAGAGGGGATGTGGGTGCTGCTGTAGTGAACGCTGGGTCTGCTGACGGTGTCAGGTCCAGAGGGGGCGGAGCTCCTGGACCTGCATGACCGGATACGACCTGGATGGAACCAGAGGAAAACAGCGGTTATTAGAAATATTAGAGTTAAGCCTCGGTGGCGTTTCACCTCCAAACCACAGAACATGTGCAAGTCGTTTGATTAATCAAGGTTTTTCTATCTGAAAAAAAGCCCAAATCACACATTCTAATGTGTCCAATTCCTCTGAAGACATTTCCTGCTCATCATCAATTAAAAATTCACTTGTCTGTTACTTCTAATACGGTAACTGTCCATGTGTTTCTGACATAGATTTAATAAAGAAACAGTCAAAGTGGAATATTTGTCTTCAGCTCATGAATCAAAATAATCCATTACCCAAAGCTTAGAACTGAAGAACCACATGGACTACATGAACCAATGACGCCTCATTTAAAGGGAAACCCTCTTTTAGAACATTTACTGTTTCAGCTTGTGGATCAAATTGATAAAATCCTAAAACATCCATAACATTCAGCCATAACTCGGCCTCATCACCCAGATTATTCAAGGAAAATGTAGACATTACGATCATTTTGGAAAGTGGATTTTCCAACTCAAACAATTTTAAAAAAAGAAAAAACTTTTTCATTTTGCATATTTTGTTCAGTGTCGCTGAATCCAAACCATCACAAACACTGAACCTTTGACCTTTAACCTTTGTGTGATTCATGTCACAGGTTGACAATGGAATGTGATTGGATTCATTGTACACTTAAAAAAGAGTTAATTTAATAAATTAATTAAGTTAATTTCAGCTCTGAAGACACGTTTTACTGGATCGTGATATCACATAATATTATGAAATAAAGACGTGGACTAAGTGGTTAATTAATATGTTTACCTGGAATCACAGCTCAGGGGTTAACGGGTTAATATGTTAACGTTTATGTGGAATCACAGCTCAGGGGTTAAAGGGTTAAACTGGTAAAAACCAACCAAAAGCCGCCATCTGGAGCTCAGAGTCTGAAGACAACGCCAACATCTTTGATCCGTTTGATCGTCTAAAAGCCTGTGAAAGGATGGGTGACCTCCAGGTTGCCCTTCTTTAATTCTACCTTCATGAAACACCTGATTTGACCCTTTTTTTGTTTTGTGTTTTGCAGAAGACCCCACTCCACTAACACAACAACAGCCCCTTCAACGGTCTATGAAAAGGTTGGATAGAAAGGCCATGAAGTGCAGCCTGCTGGGTTCTTTAAGCCTCATGTGGATCCACCAGAAAGAAGGAGAGTGGATTTATGGGGGAAAACGTTTCAGACATGAAAAGGGTCAAAGGAGGCAACAAACGGAGCAGCGGCGGCGCCAACAGGCGTCCACTCCACGGCACACGTTGGAAATCCTTCAGTAAATGTGTAAAACCAGGACGATGCAACAATATTCACATGTACTCTGGATAATGTTGACTGATCAGATGCCAGGAGGAGAAGGTGCAGGTATTTATTCAACTCTGAAACAACCCTCTGATGCTTTTATTATGTCCATGTCTTCTATCAGTGGAAGGGTCAAAGATCATGTTCATTCAATAATGTCTTAATCTTTATAAACTACAGTAAACTTACAAAACTTATGCGTGAATACAGGTATTGATACAGATAATATTTCTATGTCTGGGTTCAATGGTGATGTCACTGTTTAATCTACTTCTGTGTTCCACATGCCTTTACCTCAGGGTTCCTTCCTCGATTCTGATTGGCTGTAAAGTCAGGAAGTGGAGTGAGAGAGGCGTGGCTTTAATGTACTGAACCACATAAAGACCGACCGCTCTTCAACACATTAATGTGATACGTTCCTAACTTCTATTTTTGGTTGCGATTTGTGTTTATTTGGATTGGATTCATATATTCACACAGTCTTTGTCCAGATGGACTTGGCCCGTGTACATCATATGGTAGAAGAACTGTTTTACTGTCCATCTTCATCCTGAGGAACATGAGCTCAGCTTCATTATTTTTTGTGACGTCCATAGACTGAACTTCATCACCATAGTTTGCTGACAGTCGATCAGGACGACACACAGCCTCCACAAGCAAACACCACATTCTGAAGCAGCTTCACATAAACACCTTAAGGCAGAGTGAAGCTGTGGGGACACGTCCCATCCCATCATGAACACCCACTGGACTTTCCCCAGGTGATCATGGAACGAGAGCCGAGACAGAGGCTGATCTGGGAGAAGTCGACTGATATTCTGGAGGCCTTGTCCTCATATTCACATGAGTAAAAATCCAATGAATCAATGCGGCAGTGGCGCTCCTCTATCAGCCCATAATAAGATTCCAGAAAATTCAGTCAGCATAGAGGACGGCGCAGAGATGGCCTGAAGTCAACGTCCAATGAAGAAGACACACTTATGAGTCAACGTTCACAGAACTGTCACATTTAACCTCAGTAAACACACAGGTTTGAATCATAGTGTACGTTCCACACTGTGTAGAGGCTTCATTCAGTCTGTTTGGTTTAACCCTTTAACCCCTGAGCCATGACTCCAGTTAAATGTTAACGTATTACCCGTTTAACCCCTGAGCCACAATTCAGGTAAACATTAACATATTAACCCTTTAACTCCTGAGCCATGACTTCAGGTAAACGTTAACATATTAACCCTTTAACTCCTGAGCCGTGATCTAGATAAACGTTAACATATTAAGGTTCAGATTGTGTCACATACTGAACGTGGACCTCAGCTGCGACCATCATCCACGTCCTGAGATATCTCAACTCCTGAACCAGCCCACTGAGGCATCATTAGAATGCAGGCTCATTACCATGGTGTCGCTATAGTAACCGCGGATGTAGCGCTGTAGTCAAGTAGCAGAAACACCCATGTCACCGACAGAAAACTGTACATACACCGATGACCTGCCGGTGTGCGCGGCCGTGGGCGTTTGTACGGATCGGACATGTGATGAAGACCACACACTGTTTCCTAAAGATAGGAATGTGGGTAAATCGTTGCATCAGACGCAGTGAAATGAAAGTCTGGAAAATTCCAAACAGGCAGGAGGACACAAGTGGTGCATTAGGTGAGAGGTTTCCTGAACGTCGACAAGGTCAAACAGTCACAGAAGAGTCTGAGACTGAGCTGGTCACAGATTTATGACATTAATACAGTTTATGAATGAAACGTACAAATAAAACTCAAATTGAAACCTATTTATTTCATACATTCACTGTGTATAGGTTTCTCCATTAGTCTTGCTTTATTATGTCAGTTTTTTAACAATTAATTCACAGTGATATCCTCATAACATCTGCTTTTTATTTTTTATTTTACATATAAACTGCAACAGGGCTGGATGATAAATAACTAATGAGAATTATGGTGATGTACTTCAAATACAAAGGTTTTAACACAAATCATATTAGAACAATATGTACATGCACACCAATAGTCTGATCATTATCTAATTTCTGGAGTTGTCAGATTCTCATTGATCATGTAAACAGCATAATCCGATAACAGCAGTAATCTGATTATAATAAGGCAATGGCTACTGCCACAGTACTGTGGCACAAAAATTTGTTTATTTATTGCCACAGAGCCAATCAAATGTTAGCATTTGTACTAAAGCCAATCATGGATACTGTTACATGAACTCAATAGCCTCTTGTTCAGCCTTTGACCATCTCAAAAACATTAGTAGAATCCAAGGTTTACTGTGTCAACCAGACTTGGACAGACTTATCCATGCATTTATCTCTAGCAGGTTACCAGTCTTCTGATGATGTGAGACAGACCTCTAGTGTGTCCATGTTTAAGTCCAGGCTGAAAACACCTCTGTTCAACTGTACATACAACAACTGAAAGGGTTCCATCTGCACTCTTCTCTGTGACTTTATTTTAATTGATTATTATTTATGTTTTATTGATTATGTTTTAATTGTACTTGCGTGTTTTTAACTTGTCTCTTTTCCATTTTTGTAAAGCACTTTGAATTGCCCTGTGTATGAATTGCGCTATACTACTAAATGTGCCTTGCCTTGTTGTCACAGTACTGTGCTGATATATGGCATATATTTCAATGCATTCTTTTGTGCATTTTTCTACCACAGTACTGTGACAACTGATGGAAAAAACCACAAATGAGTGATAGTATATAGTATCGAATAGGAATGATTGTTCTAAATGCTCTATATGTTGTTGTTTTATGGTGTTCTTTGCTCTGTGCAGTCAGTGAGGTTGATGCTGGGGAAGGTGGGCGGAGCAACATGTTAGATGTGGCAGTGTGCCGTGTTACTTCTCAGTTGTGTGTCAGTTCTGTGTATTGAGTGGTGTGCTCTGAATTCTGCACTCTGAACGTTGTCCCAGTGGCTGATTTACCTACCGGCGCCCTCAGCCAAAAACGTGCAGCCCTAATTGATAGAATAGATAAGAATAGATAGATAGAATAGATAGAAAGAAAAGATAGGTAGAACAGGTAAGAATAGATAGATTTTCCATATAAATTAAAGACAGTTGCCATATTTTGTAGAAAGTCTTACTTCTTTTTTGCAGCCAATAAGTTATAAAGTAAGTAAGTAAGAATTGATCCTCTGGTGTGGTGTG
>JAPQRQ010000009.1:25063827-25080674 GCA_037367365.1 Apogon talboti
TGGCTTTTTTTAATTAAATAATTGCTTAAATTGGAAACATCATGATGCAACAGTTTTTTCAGATGCATTCTTAAAAAATTTTATGGAACGTCATTTGCGGTGGACAGTTGTTTCTTTTTTTGTATAAAGCTGTGAATTTCTTGTCCTCATTTGTGGACAGTGGGTCCTCGGAGGTTAAGGGTTAAAGGTGGACGTTTGGCTCTTTAAGGGTTAAACCACACACACAGACTCACTTCTGGATACAGGGTCAACGTCATCACAGCAGACTCACACAACACCAACACAGACTCATCACAGTCCAATAAAACTCATCTAGTGACCGACAGTGGAAACAAAACTGAGAATGAGGAGCTGCTGCCTTCACTGCCATGTTCCACACCATCAGCCACATTTGGCGTCCTTGGATTAGAATAGAAGGACGCTTTTCACCCTGAGTGGTTGGACTGGAAACCTTTCATCATGGGAGAAACTGGAACTAATCAGTGACTTTACTCCTGTGAACTTGTCTGGTTTTGCTGCCCGTTGGTCTGTCTGTCTGTCCACCTGTTCGTCTGTGCGTCCGCCGTTGGCCTCGGCGTGCAGAGCGCTGTGTGCAGGAGCCACCGCCCCCCGCTGTCCGGATGCTCATTAAACTTGTATGAATACTCAGCCTGGCAGCGGCGTGCCAGCCTGTCTGTACTCGCCTGGCTGTGTGGCGTCTGATTGGTGCATTACGTTACTGGAGCCATCTTTCTGAAGGAGCTACCTTAAATACTGCCAGGCAGCGAATACATTTATGAGCCCTGGCACTAATCAGTTTAGACTGCACACTGGCATACGTACCGGAGAGGACATGGGGAAATCAATGTGAGTCCTGTGTACGTGTCTGATGTACAAGGACAGACTGATGATTTAATACCACAGATATAAGAACGCTGTCAGAGCACATCCACAGAACCACAAGACAATGAAGAATCGCTCAGCAGCGACTTCACAGCAGAACAATTAGTCCAAATATGACAGAAATAAGAGAACCGGCCTGTTCAACATCCAGCATTTATTGCTTACACTTTATTTAATTCAAAACTGTAGCTTGAAAATGTAAACATGTTCATGATGAATTTGACATTTTTGCACAAAGACAGAAAAATTCAGAGATGTCAATAATTCTAGGTTTCTGTGCTATTATTTCAGTGGTCCGACCCACGTGAGGACACACTGGGCCGAACGTGACCCCTGGTCTGTGCAGACTGATCAGGTTCATTCTAGTTTCTCATAAAACCACCTACAGATTCACCTCTGACGGTTATCGGTTGTGTTTCTGTCCAGGTCAGGCTGAACACATCCTGTGGGTGTTTATATTGGGTTTCCACGTACGTATTCAAACTAAACACATCCTTATATGAGCAGTAACCTCTGAACCTCTGCAGCCCACCACCCTGACGCCACACATGAAGCAAACACCAACAGCAGCTCAGACTTCACCCACTCATCCACTTTACCCTTTATCGGGCAAGTGACTATTTTTGGTCATTTCCTCAAACATTAAATATGGGTCCAATCCCGTGCCTTAGTGATGTCATGTTGGTTTTTATAAAACTACACACAGGGTTCCTACAGGTTTCTACAAGTTAAATCTAAGACTTTTTATGACCATTTTAAGACTACGTGGAACAGAATTCAATGCCTATTTCACAGCCATACTGACAAAAATTCATGACTGAGAATTTAGGAAAATTAACCTATTTATTCCAACACCTTGATTCCCTCTCTTCCAAGTCATTTCTTACCAGAGGCTCCAAAGTTAGCGATTATTGGTTCCTAATTTCAATATAAACTGTCAGGTTGGAGCGGGTGGAACTGAACAGTCTAATGTTACTGTCTTTGCAGCGTGGACATTAAACAGACACATTAAAACACAACACAGCCAAAAAGTTTATGGCAACAGAACTTAAGACCTACTATATCAAATTGAATAGCTTTTAAAGACTTTTTTAAGGTCTGCAGATTTGTAAATTCAATACCTTTAAGACTTTTTAAGACCCCTTGGGAACCCTGACAACAGTGATTTGTAGACATGTTGAAGCTGTAAACAGTGACTATGTGTGATTTTTGTCTGTTTATGACCTTATAACGGTTGTTTTATTAGATGTGTTTACTTTTTACCAAGTGCTGCTGGGATGTTTTATGGCAAGAGGAGGGAGACTGTTGTCACGACAACCGACGAGGAGGTAGATGACAATGTCCAATAACACACTAAGGTTGAAATGTTGAATTTCAGAGTATTTCAGTGAGTGCCCTGTAAAGTGTTAAACTCTACAGCTCCATCACTGAGTTAACAGGACGGGTGCGCACTCTGTGCTCTGGGGGGGTCCAGTGTGCTTCCCCTCCCTCCTTGTTCACCCGTCAGCTGCTGCAGGGACAGGATGCCGTGTGTGGATTGTGTGGGTGAGGAGCAGCTCCAGCGTTAATCCAACCGTCCCAGCAGAGGTTCGGACGACGCAGAATTCATTTCAATCTCATCACGAGGCTCCACCAGAGCAAAGCAAAGCGCTGCACTGTGTTCCACCACTTCATATGTTCTGCATAGCAACAGGACGGAGCTACTTTAACCAGACTGGATGAAGGAGAAACAAGGAGAAACGATGGGGATGAGGAATATGAGTCCAGCCCATACAAGACACTTCATCAAACATCAGGAAATGCATCGACCTCCTCACAGCCCAATATCTGCTTCTGCTCTTTCAATTTTTAACAAGCTCGGCCACATCAGCACATTTCAGCTGCTGTAAATTGCACAATCTCAGTCTTTATATCAGCACTTTTAAACCTCCGTATTTTATTCAACCTCTTTCAGCTGCACCGACTCTCAGACTTTTCCAATATGACAAACTCATCATCTTTGTGACACGTTGGCAAACTTTCACACTGAAGTTATGAAAGCTCCACCATCCACAGCAGTGCTGACCTTATTTGATCTGCCACGGAGTTAGAGACGCCGTGGCCTACATTCGCCGTACGCAGCACGACTCTACTGAGCACGCTCTGTCCATCTCATCTGGTTGACGGTAACACTTCACACACACTCGTCTCGCGTTGCAAGACCCGTTTCCACCACAGAACACACACATGAAAAGGCCAAGTTATAAAAATATCCAAGTGTCACCCACTCTGCAGTGGATGGTTGTGTTACCATGGTAACATTTTCACCAACAATACATGTGCGCGAGTGTGTGGTTGTATCCCAGGTGCAGCCGCTCAGCAGAGGTCAATCAGTGTCACAATGGCGGCGGTGGTGGCGCTTCACGTGTTTACCTCCAAACACCAGGAAACACTTCGCCATTAAAACACTATAATGTCCTGCGATACTCGAAGTACTTCTACACCGTGTCACGGGATTATCATGTGTACAGTTACTGCGGTCAGACGTGCACGGCGGTGGACCGTGAAGTCCGGCCTACATGACTGAAGGCTCATACAAAAGCCTCCTTTACTGAGCCCATTCACGGCAGGAATTCCTTTATGCCACCTCGCAGTTCTGTGTTAAAAAGGTATAGACAAGGAATGGCGGCGATTGTTCCGCCTCCGAGGCTGCAGCAGAGGTGGAGGAAACCAGGTCTGTGGGGAGAGAAGGGCATTGTGGGAGAGGGGCGGGATTACAGGAGACAGCCTAAAAGCTGAGTAGAGATGCTAATGTCTGAAATGTCTGAACAGGGGAAAGGGCGAGGTTCAGGAAGCATAGACAGAGGACGGCCCCGCCCACTAGCTGCGTTTTCACAGTCAGTACATTTTTATCTCATCACTAAAGGTTCTGACACTGGAGATGCATTAATTAGTTTGGTCCAGGTTAAAAAGACAAATCTCGTATAATGGAGTCCTGTCGATGCCGAAATCTGTTGCTGTGACTCAAAGTGACGACGGCGACGACGTTACCGAGGAGTCACTCAATCTAAGCAAAGGAAAACCAAGTGAAGCAGCGAACTGATGAATACAGACTGAACCATCTTCTGGTGGTCATGTGCTGTGAACTGAATGTGTTGTCATTGTTTTCGTCCAGTTCCATACCTGATCTGCCCCCCACCCCCCACCCCCTAAGCGCTAATGCTAACGCTCCATACGTCACCTTTAAGAGCTTCAAACGCTGCTACAAACACTCCTGTAATGTTTTCTGTTGTGGTCAAACATCATGAATTTCTAATGAGATGGATAAAAATATCAGTTGTTATTGAAATGATACAAAGTGAATTGACTAAGGGATAAGTGGGGGTTTAGGGGGAGGGCAGATCTGTTTAACAATGACAACAGTGTTTACAGACTGAAGGTGACGTTCTGAGGACTATCTCCATTTATTCAATGACATTAAACCATTCAATGTGCAGCTAAATCCTGGACTTTCTTTATCCTGTGTTTGTCAGTGTCAGTATTCACTGTTCCTGTACGGCCACATTTCCCACCTGTCAATCTCTGCCTTCCCTGCAGTGGGTGGGGCCTGTGCCTTTTCTCCAGTGGGCAATCATTGGTCGGTGGCCGGGCTGAGGGGTGTGTCCTAGCCCTGGCAGCGGCTGACGTGGTGCAATGCAGAAGCCCCTCCCTCTGCCTCGTCCTGCTCCCTCTTTCCCAAACTTCAGATGTGGAGAGGACAGTGGGCTGATGGGAAAAGAGCAGCCTCTCTGCACACGCTCACGCAGCCGCCAACGACCTCCACCACGTCCATGGGAGACGCGGTGCGGCAAAACTTTAACAGCAGCGTTCAGGGGCTTTTATCGTCTGAATTACAGTAGTTCAGTTTGTAGAGCAGTTTAGAAACACAGGACTGAGCAGAGTCACAACAACACAGACCCACAACCACCACAACAACACAGACCCACCACAACAACCACCACAGACCCACAACAACCACCACAACAACACAGACCCACCACAACAACAACACAGACCCACCACAACAACAACACAGACCCACCACAACAACAACACAGACCCACCACAACAACCACCACAGATCCACCACAACAACCACCACAGACCCACCACAACAACAACACAGACCCACCACAACCATCACAACAACACAGACCCAAAACAACAACCACCACAACAATAACAACACAGACCCACAACCACCAAAACAACAACACAGACCCACAACCACCAAAACAACAACACAGACCCACAACCACCACAACAGCACAGACCCACAACAACAACAACAACACAGACCCACCACAACAAAACAGACCCACAACCACAACACAAACCCACAACAACAACAACACAGGCCCACCACAACAAAACAGACCCACAACCACCACAATAGCAACACAGACCCACAACAACAACAACAACCACCACATCAACAACACAGACCCACAACAACAACAACAACAACAACACAGATGACCCAGTAGAATCTGATCCACCCAACACCAGTGGACTGAATGAGTCCAGGTCCAACCCAGGGTTCTGGTGGACCCATAATACATCTAGACTGAATGAGTCCAGGTCCAGGGTTCTGGTGGACCCACAACACACCCTGGACTGAATGGGTCCAGGTCCAGGGTTCTGGTGGACCCACAACACACCCCGTCTCACATTTTGACGCTTCGAGGTCAGCTCTGGTTTCTCATCGGCGCTGCTCAGACATTCTGTCTCTCGTGTCTTCTTTCGCTCATTGTCACTCTCCAACTCTCCAGACACTTTAGATTAGTTCAAGTTCCAACCGCGGCTGTGTGATATTATGGGATAGGTTATCTGACAATAGAAGGAGCAGAGGCTTTATATCAGGCTCTAGGTCAGAAATCAGTGTCTTCACAGCTGTTGTTCACAGGACAGTGAACACACCACATCACACCTCATCATATGTTCTACATTTCTATTTAACTACAAGTATGCACAAAGACTGCAAATAAAGAAAGCACAAAAATAAAACATGAGTTAAAGCTGCAGAAGCTAAAATCATGTCAAACTTCTCAGTCCAAATTAGAAAATATGTCATGATGATGAAAAGTGAAACTACTTTTCCAAACCTCTGCATCAAGACCAAGTGTCGACCTCAAACTGTGAAAAATGAAGCCAATGCAGAAGTATCTGCAGTTCCACAAACGTCCACTAGAGGGTGGCTGATGATGAAAGGAGCATCTTTACAACAGTCGTTTCATTTCAGATCCTCTATGAATGAATCTAAATGTGTTTATATACAACACATTTAGATTCATAGTAAGGCTAAAAAGTACTGCGTAACTAAGGGCGTGGTCTCTGTGATTGACAGGTGAGTGACAAGTATTTATATACAACCATCAATCACATCCCTCCTACTGATCTGTGATTGGACAAAAACTTTCACCCTGGAGTAGAGTTTCTACAACCGGAGCTACTGTATATGTAGACTCTGAATTTCTAACTTAAAATGTAATATGCATTTTGATTAATTATCACTTCCAATTAATGTGTCCATCCGAAACAGAATCAAAATAACAATAATAATAATAATAATAATAATAATAATATGGTGTGTGCTTTAACCTCCTCAGAAATGACATGGTACATCCAGGGTTTATCATAATGAATTCCATTTCCTACTCAGTCACATAAGCATCAGTTAAATCTTCTCCCAATTAAAAATGAAAACTTTCTAAATCCAACGTCTACACTCCCTGACTAAATGCCTTATTCCTGATGTTCATCCCTCATATAAACCCATATCTACTGTTGGATATGAAACACCTGATACCAGACATGACACCACCATCGTTCTGTCATGTTGTGGATCAAACAGCTGAAGTTCTTTAGGATGACTTGTGGACTCGCCACCGCTGCATGTGTGGGCGCCATCCGTGACCCTCATCCATCAGACCAGCCTGTCCTTTATGTTCTTTACCTGGAAAAGCTGCTGCTTTGTTTTTGTAGGTGTGTTAGATTTCCAGGAATCCACCCAGACCCTGGACTTTCCAAAGACGGGCATCAACGCCAAACCCAGACGTGACGGCGCTGTAAACTGCCGAACCAGGTGAGACTCACTGGGTTCGTTTCTCACCTCTCGCTTCCATCTCCTTCTGCTGTCACTCAATTGTCTCCATCACAGACTAAATAACACTTTATCTCTCATCCAGTGTTAATTTCACACTCCCTCTCCCTCTGTCCCCATGTGACTCCTTCATCACGCTCTCCCTCTCAGCCCCGCCCACAGGTGATGAGCTCATCTCTGTGGTTGCCTTAGTCACCTAACAACACGTCTGAGGAGCTGGCGGAGACGACCTGAGCCCAAAACACTGGAAACAAAGCACAGCAGAGACCAGGGTGACGTCATCACAGGCCCAGCACACGCCATGACAACAGCCTCCATCCTCCGACCGGCATGAGTCACTGCAACGCCACAACACAACCCACTGCCGTTAGACGCCGCACGCAGGAGGTGGACGCGTTACTGATGAGTAGGAAAGTGAAAAACCACAAACCGACTCACACACATACTGTACAAGAAAAACAGACCCCATATGAGAACAAGAAGATCCAGGACGATGAACGGACGCCATCATAAACATGACATCTATGAGCACCGAGGTCAGGGTTAGAACCACAGCCAGAACCCCAACACCGACACCACAGGAACCAAAGGAACTCCTACACAACAGTCAAACAGGCAATCAGAGACAAATACAACACCATAAATACAGTCAAAGAAATAATTCTACAAACACCAAACTGTACTGGAGTGAAGATGAAACCATGACTCAAAGCGTCACCTGGACAATATGAGCACATCGGCTTTATCTCATTTAAAACCATCAAACAATAAAAATACTTTAATTCATTTACTCTTAAAGACTGTGGGACCAAAGAATGTGGTCGAAAGAACAGCGTCTAAAAGCCCATTAACCCCATATGGTGATATCTCTGTATTGGAATCAGTTAAAACACTGATCAAATGCTTCTTCACTCCACATTTCGATACTGATTAAATATTCTAACATTTTGACTGTTTTGCAAGTTTTTCCTCTGGATACCTGCTGAGTTTTGGACGGTTTGGTGCCCTCAGTGTAAATTCAGCGCAAGAAAATCATAGTGTATAATTCTGAATAAATCGGATATGATTTCAATCATTTTGACAAATATCCTTAACATATCAGTGAATACACCTGTGGCAGAGCTGATTATAATAAATGACCCAAAAGGTTATGAAGAAAACCATTGAATCAGAGCTTTTCAGTTAATTTAGGTTGGTCTAAAATCTAAAACATTTACATGTTCGTCTCATTCGGTTCCATTTCATACATTTTAGATTCCAGCCTCTGACTTAAAAGAAATGACCACGACATTAATTCTAACAATTCTGGACATTAGTTTATAGATTTCATCCAGATAACCCCTAGGATCTGTTGTCATCCATTTAATGAATGACCTGTAGGGATGTGTGATATGACCCTATCAGACGGTGAAGGATTAGAACGTATGGACCATCCATCAAACCACAGATGGTGGATGGTCTTGAATATGACGGAGTCAGAGCCCTAGTGGATCCAACGGCTCTGGATGTGGTTATAGGATGACACACACATGCATCACGGCAATTCACGTCCACGTCACATGGATTTCACGTTGCTGGTGATATCATGACTCGACTCGCGTAAATATACACGCCACTTTTAATTGGCGTGTTATTTGTACGCATTATAAGCTTTCCAAGTGTATGTTGATGCCGTTATTAGCCCCCTGTCCAACCTGAACCGATGTCAAATACCACACATCGAGGGTTAGGGTTATGTGAACCGGAGATCTTGGCGTAAATTGACACGTGATCAAATGGCGTTGAATAACACACAAAAGGTCGAAAATGCGTAAGTATAGTACGCCAAATGCCTTAAGAACTGGTGTGACAGACAAGTCACAGTCAAACTGCCAGAAGACCAGCCACGCCGCAGCCAGAGGCCACAGATAGAGCCAAACAAAAGCAAACAACTTTAACACAAGTATTTGGTAAAGACACTCTGTATGAGAGGAGGAGCAAAGGGTGGAGAGAGGGAGCGGGAGCAGTGACTTTTTACCTGGAAAAACATATGCACATTAGTCTCAAAGATCAGAGTAAAGAATCCTGATCAAATCGACATTGTGATTAGATTTTAAAACAATCGTGATCTGATCCTTTGCCATAGCGCCCACCCCTGATGAACCGTTCCACTCACTGACTCCATTTGTTCTCAGATTCTTAACTGTGAATATTGTCTTACAGGGGATTTAATCTTTATCCAAATAAAAGGTCCAGACTTTTTCCAAACTGTTATTTTCCCCCAAACTTTGACGTTCTGTCCTTTTATACTTGAGCTCATACTGTTTTGGTTGAGATTGGATTTTAATAAATGTATGAATGAATAAATGTAGAATTCACAGTAAATTGTGTTGAAACATTTTCAAAACCGATGAAAATCACACAAGTGCATGAACATGGCACAACCAGGTGTCACTAGAGTCATTCCAGTATGGACCGGCTGGTCCAATCAGGTCCAGATGATAATTGGCTTTCCTGGTGTATTTCTTATGTTACAGGATCATGGGCCTTTGAGCGGACTCTAACATTGGACTAGGAGAGAAACTGTTTTCTGTACTTTATTAAGACTTTCACACAAAATTCCAGATTTTTTTAAGACTTAAGAAAACAAAAACAAATAATACTGTTTATAAAATAATAATGTATATGAACCAGTGTTGGTTTTAATCACTGACATATGACAGGAGAAAAAAAATAAAACATAAATAATACCATTTCTATGGAGAAAAAAAATGTTTTTGGTGTTTTTTGGATCAAAAAATATGGTTTGTTTCCATTCCAAACATGTCATTTAAAGGGTTAAAATATGACAGTTATTGGTATTTATGTTTATGGGTCAAGTTGATGAAATATAAAAAATGTGAAAAAGTTAAAAAGAAATTGTATGAAAAATATTTGATATTACTTTGGGTTTAGGAGGACTTGTATGATAGCGAAGGGTTAACCACGGTGTCAATAATCACATCAGACGATGTTTAAAGTCAACCCGTGACTGTTGAAAACATGACGCCGTCAACACAAACACAACAGCGTATGCTCATATTCTGATGCGCTGTGGTTTTCAGTTTACTGGATGGTGACAGGCCCAGTCTTGTTGGTTTTCCACCGTGTCATGACGGTAAACGGCGCCGACAGAGCAGGTCCTCACAGCTGTGACGTCTGGAGAGGTCACAGTGCATCGAGAAGCGCCGCCGTGGATGGAAACGCCGCACAAAGACCAGATTCAACGGCTGGATTTACGTCTTCTGCCGGTTTTCTAAAAATAACAGCTGGCAAAACACAATCTGGTCATGAAATCTGTCCCTGTGGAACGGCGTCTCCGGTGGACGATGGAGGACGCTGAGGTAGCAGCGACATCTGTGTGTTGATTTAATCCGTTGTGCAACAGTGTCTCCCAAATACACAAAACAAAACACACAATCTAACATCTGTCCAAGTGTAAAACACCTCAGTGATGATGATGGACCTGGAAGTGTCACCAGCTCCGTCCATTAAAGAACATGTAAAGAACCGTCCCCAGGAAACGACCACGGCCTCTAATTTCAGCCGTGATGCGTCGCTCTTATAATAAGCTTTGAAGAACAAAATCCAAAGCAAAACACGTCGATGATTTCATACAGAAGCAGATGAGCTTTGATTGTGCGATCACAAATCAAAATGAAGCGCCGTCGCTTTAAATTATAGAAGCGATCACCTGTGATTTGACAGATCACAGCGTGAAGCAGGTGAAGAACAAACAGCAGTCAGTGTCTTTACATGTGAAGAGCACGGGTTCACGGCGAACGGCGAATCCCCCGGGGAGCGCCAGGTAACGGGATGACGGGGGGGTTAACTGAGCTGGGGGGGATTAGAGGATGTTTTATAAAGAAATACAACCTGAGGTCATGAAGGGAACGCGTCTACTGATGAAGATACGCCATCAGAGAACAGACGCTGGATCAGTAACAGGTTTAGTACTGATGGGGGGGGGGGGTGTCACCTGACCTCCTCCCAGTCCATCAGAGTAAATCTGTTTAACACACCATCACATATGAAAGGTTTTAATCAGTGTCCCGGTTTAGTCGAAGCAGGCTGATCACCAGTCAGTCTGAGGTGTTTATATTTTTACTGCAGTAATAACCAAACATTACTGTAACATATGCAAACCAGCCCATAATTACACACCAGTCAGGGGTAGATCTCATCATTCATCCACTTTAGTTTAACCCCGCAATGCCGATCATGATGTCAAATCTAGAGGAAACCAGAGTCTCAGTTGGTCCTGACCCTGACCTCCGACCCTAACAATAATAATAATAATAATAATAATAATCACAATAACAAATAATAAGAATAATCACAATAATACTTCATCGGGTCAAATTAAATATCTTTCATTACATCTGCTCATAACTTCAGGAAACAGGTACATGCCAAAGCAGATCATGTTCAACATACATTTAACCTGGGACTAAAGATCCAGATTAACTGTTTATCCAGCATTTTTCCACCCAAACACAGTCCACTTTAAATTCAAGGTACCATCATCCATTATCAGACGAAGGTTTTCTATTGTCTGAATACAGGTTCATGTTAAAGTCTATATTTAATGTTCAGATGGACTCCAGTTTATCGCCAGTCTTTATATCACAGCCTGTGTGTTTATGGCTGTTCCAGAAGTTGACCTTCAACATCTGAACACATTTTAACTTCTAGAAACTTGACATTAGTTCATGTATTCACAGTGTTATTATTATTATTATAAACCTGTAGAGCATCTATATGTAGATATCACAGGTCTCCACCAAACTCAATCACTAACAAACATCTGACAACTGGTGTTTTCCTCTTGTTTGTCAGTCGGTTTGGCTGGTTAGTTTAACTGACTGTTACCATGGTGACGGGGCAGTGATACCTGACCCAATCAACCTGGTCCAGTGTGTGTTCCTCTGTTTGAATCTGATGATGTTCAGTGTTTATCTGTTACACTGAGGTTTTACATCATCTCCAGACGCATGACCTCATACGACCTCATATAACCCCGCCCCCAATGAAGGCCAAGAGGCGGAGTCTGTGTTTTTTTTTTACTGATGTCTGCTATATGTACATATATATATTTATAATACAATATCATAAACTCCACCTCCAGACTCACAGTGGGCTCAGAAGAAGTTGTGTAGTTGTTGTGTATTTTTAGTGGATGCTGTGTAGTTGTTGTGAATGTTGTGTATTTTTAGTTAATGTTGTGTACTTCTGTGGATGTTGTGTACTTCTGTGTTGCCCCACCGCTGCCTCCATCCTCGGGACTCGGAGCTGAGGTTCTGTTTTCGGACCGGGGCCTGGTTCCGTACCCGTGTTCGAACCCTTCGGACCGGGCCCCGGTTCCCCGGTGCTCAGTCCGCATCTCCCGGGGTAACGTTACGCCTCCATCACACACTCACACAAATCAAAGTCCACGGACACCGTCGGACTCCAAAAGTTCCACAGAGACCGGATCCCGGCTCCCGGACCGGCACGGACCGGCCCAGAGCGGCCGAGCCGAGCCATGACGGAGGGGCGCAGGAACACACACTCTCCCCAAATGTTCCCCCCTCGCCATCGACGTAACAACATGTCGGCAGAGGACGGCCATGTTCTGCTGGTTATGTCGACACGGGAGGAGAAAAGTCGACACGATGTCCTCCGCGTGCGCGTGTCTGCCCACGGACACGACGAGCCCAACTCCCGCAAACACACCGTCAACAACTTGGCGCACACGCACCGGGTCCGCAGGTGGACACGCGGGGCCGCGCAAAGTTCAGCCGCCGACACAAGTTAAAATATGTCTCACGAGGCGTGCGGACGTTCGGAACCGCGCAAACGGCGACGCAACGCACGAGCGCAGCGCAACCAAACAAACCCATGCAGTTTAAGTTGACGGACTTTGGGAGGCGGCGCGAGACGCCACAAAAACACAGGAAGACTCGGGTTCTTACCTGAACCAGGTCCGGAACGATGCGCAGGTGGTTCGGAACGAGCCCCGACACGGAAGAACCTCCGACGAACCCGGTCCGGATCACAGCGTCCGCCCGCAGTCCGGTACCGAAGCAGACAACAGGCGACAGGAAAAGGAAAACTGCCGATCACACGGAGGATCTACGCCAAAAGCCACATGACCAGCGACGTCACATCACGTATTTGCATGCCGTACCGGGGCGCCGGTGTCCGTCCGCCGCCGGTCCATGGCGGAGCGGCCGCCCAAAGTTCACCGCGGCGGCACAAAAGTGGAAGAAGTGCGTCCGGGCTGCGGTGGAGGGGGGGCGGGGGAGGGGCGGGGGGGGGCGGGGGGGGGGGGGGGGGGGGGGGGGGGGGGGGGGGGGGCTCCACGGAGCGCGTCCTGCGCTAAAAATGCATGACCTGCGTCAGGAGACGTCACCGGGTCCTGATGCTCCCCGCGCATTGCATATGAAATGATGGGGGAAGGGGCGGGGTTACGTATAAGCCCCGCCTCCACGGCCACGCATCTCCTCCTCCCACTGACGCCGCCCGCGCGTGGATCTGCGGCAGAGGAGGATCCTCCTCCGGTGGATCTGGTCCGCGAAGCCTCAGACCCGGACTCATCCTTCTCTGGATCCGCATCTGGTCCCGGTTCAGACTCAGGAAAACTACGCACCAATAACACCCTCTGGACCTGCCCTGGTACCGACCCACCGTCCCTGACCCCGGTCCATGGACTGACCCTCAGGCGGACTTCACGGATCTGTAAGGACTCACAGGGACTCAGGTGGACTCTGGGGACTCATGGGGGGTCAGGTGGACTCAGGCAGACTCAGGTGGACTCTGCTGACTCATTTGTACTCAGACGGACTCAGGTGACTCTGTTGGACTCAGTTGTACTCAGACGGACTCAGGTGACTCTAGTGACTCCGGTAACTCAGGTGGACTCTGGCGGACTCAGTCTGACTCAGGTGGACTCTGGTGACTCAGGTGGACTCAGATGGACTCAGGCGCACTCAGGTGACTCAGGTGGACTCAGATGGACTCAGGTGACTCAGGTGGACTCAGATGGACTCAGGTGACTCAGGTGGACTCTGCTGTTTCTTGTCTCAGTAATAAATAAAAACAATCCGAGTTCAAACAGACTGAAGGTCATTAACTGATGATTAAAACCTGTTTTACATTGGTCATTAATTATATTCATGTTCAAAAATGAACTAAAAAAACTGTTTCAGTTAAATGTAACCTGATGTAGTTCAGGTTGTATTTGATCTACAAACTAAACCAGTAAATGTTCTAAACTAGAGGTTTGTCCTTTTAAATGAGGCGTCATCGGTTCATTTAGTTCTTGTGGTTCTTCGGTTCTAAGCTTTGGAACTTTAATAGACGAACATTAACAGTAATTATCGGGAAGGAACAGGTCAAATGTTTTTTTTAATGAGTTAATGAACAGTTTGTCAGTTCTCCAGAGAATCACAGTACAGTGCTTTAACGCCAGGGTCAGAGGTCAAGAGTCAGAGGTCAGGGGTTATGTGTACATTGAATTCATCTGAAGGTGAAACCGAACCCAGGGCCCAGGTTTCAGAAATGCTCTGTCACCTCCTGATGGACATGTTGAATACTGCAGCTCATGTCTCAGGTTTAGGATGTCAGAGATCCAAACCTCAGAGAAGAGGTCAAAGGTCGAGCACACCTTCAGCTGTCAGTACTTTTATTCATATACTTCAGGTACACATGTTTGATTGTGTTCTTCTGCATCTCAGAGACAAATCCTTCATATTGTCTACATGTCCAACAGTCTGATTCTGTTTGGGACACAGGTACACGTCCACGTCTGTGATAGACTCAACTACTACATGTTCCTTTATGTGCTGAATCTAAATAAACTCTGTAAAAACTGTTGAATTATCTGATGAATCATTGTGACAGTTGAAAACAGGCCAGTTGTTCTGATCATTACATGTTTTTATAGATATTTGGTTCAACTGGTGAAACAGATCAATAATAATCAATCTGCCAATAAACACTGAAACGTAGATGACGCATTCAGAATGAAACACCTTTAACAGAAACAGTCAAAGTCTAAATATAGATCAATCATCAAAAAATCTAAAAGGTAACCTGAAACTAAAACACCCACTGGAGGGACTTGGACTCATTTATTCTCATTATTTTCCCTCGTTGTTAATATTTCCAGTTGAATCTTCATTTGAACCTGGTCTGGACACGTCTGTTCATAACAACTAATTAATGAACTATCATTCGTCTGATAAGGACTGTGATTGGCTGCAGTAGATGTAACCCCCTGAGCAGCCCAAGAAAACCTACACATTAACATTTATCACTACATATCAAATTTAAAACCATTTTACTTCATGTTCTTAAAGGTATAAATACTGTAGTTGGTCATATTTACATGTTTGTACTGAATGCAGAACTTTGACTGATGGAGTATTTTCACTTCATGTATTAGTACTTTTATGACTTTAACAAATCTGATAGTTCACATATTTCAACTGGAGTATTTGTGTATTTCACTGTTAAACGTCTCATACTGGATGTTACAGTTGTCTATTAATATATTTTACTACATCTGAAGTTCTGATTCCTCTTTAAATAATCTTGTGATTTTCTTGCATCAGAAAATCAAACTATGAGAATCACTTTTCCATCTCAGAATAAAACATGACGTGCTGCACTAAAACCCCTCGGCCAGAATGGAGCTATTTTCAACAGTTTTCTGCTCCATGACAAGATGAACCCACAGTATACATGTGGTGCAGATATTCAATGCATTCTTCAGATAATGTCGTTACGTCGTTGAATGGACAGACGGATGGACGGACAGACAGACGGACCAATAGATGGACGGACGGGCAGATAGACGGACGGGCAGATAGACAAATGGACAGACGGACGGACAGCTAGACGGACGGACGGACAGGCAGACGGACGGACAGACAGACGACCAAACGATTACAATACCCTTCAGCCAAGGGGTAATAAACTGCTGTGACTCAGTGGGATGAATGTGATTGAACGTGAACGTCACTAGATGGAGCCAAATGTTTGCAGACCTGAGCGATCCAGGAAACACCGTCACACACACTGAACTGACCTGAGATCAGTTAACCCTTAAAAACCCCAAACCACCTACTGATGGAACCGTTGAACACCTGTTGACCCACTAATAATATCAATCCATGGAAATACTTGGAGTAAAATACAGTTTGTCTTTTTATGTCATAGTTTTATTACTGATTATTGTTATTGTTCTTATTATTATTTTTATTATTCTTATTATTATTATGGTTATTGTTATTATTAGTATTAGTATTATTTGTCTTTATGCTGCACATTTTTGCAAAATTTTTTCTTGAACTTTATTCTGTTTCTGCCTTGTGAATTTTCCTGTTGTTGGATCAATAAAGTCTGTAATCTAATCTAATCTAATATAACACTAGACCTGTCCTGGTCCAGATCTGTCCAGGTCCAGATCCGTCCAGACCCATCCTGGTCCAGATCTGTCCAGATCCATCTTGACCGGTCCAGGTCCAGGTCCAGATCCGTCCAGATCTGTCCTCAACATGTGATCCTACTTAAACTCAATAATCTGCTTCTGAAACCGATTAATTACATCAGTTGTTGTTCATTTGTTTCCAAACTGACAAATGTTTTGTGTTTATTATACTGTATGTACACTGGGCCGGATTCAGCATGATGCGTTCACTGACAGGTTGGTAAATCCTGTTATCGCTGTGACGCAGCAGAAGGAAATGGGAAACAGAGGAGGTCAAAGGGTGAACCACATGGACATGTGACCATGAAGAGATGCTGCCACAAAGAAAAAAAACAACAACATTGAATCGAG
>JAPQRQ010000009.1:25103744-25118584 GCA_037367365.1 Apogon talboti
GCCTGGGGGGCTGGGCAGGTGGAACAGGTGAGGCGGAGACTGAAAACCATCACGGAAACTGAAGTTCAGTATGTTTCAGATTTCAAAAGGTCCTGTCAAACAAACCAGGTACAACCAGGTTTGGACGTGGTTGAAATGTGGTTCCGCTGTGATTGTGCAGACGAATGTGAGTCAAAATACAAGAAGCAGTGGCAACATTAACCCTTAAAGACCCAAACATCCACCGTCGGCCTAAACCACCACTGATGTCACTAGTTCTTGTGTTTGTTCGTTAAAATAAAGACAAAAAAAATACTTTGTTTATTCACACACTGACCACATGGTGGCGCTGTATTTATGGAGGTTTGGGTAGATGAAAAGTTTTCTGAAAACCATCTGGTGTGAACGATGTTATTATTGAAAACAGAGGGGGTTTATGTAAAAACCAGATCCATGGAAACATGGACGGAGTTGGATTAAAGTTAAAATGACAGTTTATTGGATCAGATCAACGTCAGGACAGTCTCAGGTAAACACCATGAGACATACAGAGGCTTTACTGTGATCACTGACCGTCTACTCAATGTCCAGTCAGTGTCCACCCAGTGTCCAATCAGTGTCCACTCAATGTCCAATCAGTGCCCACTCAGTGTCCACCCAGTGTCCAATCAGTGTCCACTCAATGTCCACCCAGTGTCCACCCATTGTCCACCCAGTGTCCACTCAATGTCCAATCAGTGTCCACCCAACGTCCACTCAATGTCCACTCAATGTCCGATCAGTGTCCACCCAGTGCCCACCCAGTGTCCACTCAATGTCCACTCAGTGTCTCTACAGTGAAAATACATCATTACCAACATTAACATCAGTGTTGAATTGGATTCAGTTTCATATTTTGTTACTAAATAAAATGAACATGTATTCGTTTCATTTGCATATTCTGGCTGTTGAACAAGTTGGGTTATAACTTTTCTATTAGCTCTTCTCTACAGATTGATTTTAACTAGGGCCTGAGCACTGGCCATGCACAAAAATTAGATTAAAAAAAACACACAAAAAAAACAAGGAAAAACAAATCCTTGTTTTTTTTGTTTTTTAATGTAATATTGTTTTCTTCAACAGAAAGCCCAAAGAAAAATCATCTTTCTTCTTTTTTTATTCATTAACTCTCCTTCAACGGAACACCTTCACGTGTACTGTTGATATTCTTTATTTCATGGATAAGTTGAATTGGCCTGTATCTGGCCTTATTAATATAATCATTCTTTTGTGTAAATATCATATTCATTGCAGTAAATGGAAAAATTCTAAGCCCTCCTTTAATTGATTCATGAATGATTTCAAACTGTTTTTTTCATCACTTCAAAAACTAAACTGGTGAAATGAATAAACAGTATTTGTTGTTTTGACCCCTCTAGTCTTGCTCTACTTTGGTACTCTACCTGCTCCTTGTATTATACTTTGAATTTGTTTCCTGTCTTTATTGAAACGTCCTCTATAAGAGTTCGTATATTGTTTTGTATGTTCTTAAGTTCCAAAAAAACAAAAAAACCCAAACCAAAACAAAACAACACCTTCACGTGCGCATCCGGCTGACGTCACTCTCACAGGTAATACTAATTAACCTTTTAATTTGTTTGAACTAGCACAGCGCGAGACCAGGCACATTTCAACACTTTGTTCAATGTTTTTACGCAGATGTTTTTGTCATTAATGAAGAGGAGAAGCTTCATAGAAAAAGTCCGGTATGTTTCTAAAATAGTTACTGTACATTAATGGACCGAACAAACCGAACTCCGACTGCTTGGAAACAGCGGCGCGCGGAGCCACAGAGGATTAAGCGCGAGCTGCGGACGGAAAGGTAATGAATTAAACCGTTTTATGGCGTTTTTACCAACGTTAATATGTGGACAAAACGTCTTAAACTGATTCTATTTTGACCAGGAGACGACGTTAAGTCTGCGCGGTCAAAATGCAGCAGAACATCTCATAGTAAGACCTGATTTTGGTTTATTGAGGTGGTGGTTCTGGTGGTGGTCTCGCGCACCGGGTCTCCACACTGGGCCCGTGCGCATGCGTAATGCTGGTCTAGAGAGTCCAGCTTTGTTAAATGCCTGTTGTGTTGTTGGTTGTTTTTCTATTGAGTCAGCTCCTGTTTTAAGCCCAGATAGTGTTGTTTATTTGTGTTGTTAAAGTATAAAAGTGTGTAATTTGTGTTACTTTGTGTAGTTTGACTAGAATTGAGGGGTTTTGGTCCAGGCTTCAACATTAGTGTTTATGTAGGCAGAAGACATGGTTCTGTTTTATATATTTAGTTGGTAAGTTGTGACTTCTGCTGGTTTGTCATATTTCTTTTTCCAGGTAAACAACAACAGGTATGTGGTGTTTTTGTTTTTGCTGCTGGTTTATTGGCCGCCGTGCCATGACATCTGCACATGTTCACATTTCTAAGATGCCGATGATGCTCAGACTGTGGGTGCATTCGGACATGGTCTGGTATATTTACTGGAATCCCATATTTTAGCCCTTGTGACTGTGGATTGGATGTCAGTTCTTCTTGGTTTGTCAGTTGTTGGATTCAGTTGGTTCTTATTCGAGTAATTCCTTATGTAAAGTCATGGTTGCATCTATTTCTGTGAATGTGGCTGCCCGTGTCCATACTGTAACCTGTGAAATTGTGCAAATGTCTAAGTTCTTGAAGAAACTCTGGATGTGAATAGAGTTGGTGTTGTATATTTACTGGGTTTCTGTGTTTTAGCCCATTTGATTTGAAAAGTTTAATTCTTGGTTTGTCAGTTTTATTAATTCAGATGGTACTGATTTGTGCAAAATCTATTTCTGTGATTGGGACTGGATATTGTTTCCCAGTGTGACTTAATATTGATGGTTTTGGTCGTCAATGACCGGACTAAATGATAAGTTTTGTGTGGTGGCATTTCAATTCTTGCACTGGTGGTGATTATGAGGCTATTCTTTTAATTAAATCTTTCTTATTTCTATCTTTTCTGTTGAAATACACGACATATTCAGACACACACACACACGGCTGATTATCTGTTAATTGCTCTTAATTTCAGGTAGAACGACAACAGGTACGTGTTGTTTTTATTATTTCTGCTGCTGGTTTTTTGGCCGCCATGCCATTACATCTGCACATGTTCACACTGATAAGATACTTATGAAGCTCAGTTTGTTCTTAGATGAGTTGGTCTGGTATATTTACTGGTTTTTCCATGTAGACGGTGGTTTCATTAGTTTAATTCTTGGTTTGTCAGTTTTGTTAAATCAGATGGTACTGATTTGTGTAAAATCTATTTCTGTGATTGGGCCTGGATATTATTTCCCAGTGTGACTTTGATTGTTTTGGTCGTCAATGACAGGACTATTTGTCTTGTAGGACTGCAACTGTTGTACTGGTTGAGATGTCCTGTACTATTGTGACCGCTGTGCCATCACATCTGTATGTGTTCACATTCACTCAGTAGCATCCCCTAAAGACCGCTGCTCCGGCTACCTTAACCAGTTTGCATGAAATTTGGTACATGTGTGTTTTATTGGGATCTACAAAAAAAGTTCATCGGGTCCATGATGTCAGACCAACAGGAAGTCTGCCATTTTGAATTTTGTGGGCATTTTTTGTGATTTCTGGCAGTGTATTTGATTGAACTCCTCCCACGGATTGAAGTCAGTTGGTCTGTTAATTCTTAAGAGGTTGTAGATGAAAAGTGAAAAGTTATGGAAACATTGGGCGGGTGACCTTCAATGTGTTCAGGGCAGTGGCGGCACCAGAAAAGTATTTGGGGGGGGGGCGCTGATTGTTTATAGGAGGTCATAGTGAATTCTGACACAAGACACCAACAGACTAATACACGACATACTGTCAAATACACGTTACTAAATGTTTATCATAGAACACAAGCGTATTTAACTACTAGGATTGAATGAATGAGCAAATAACAAACAAACCATCAAAACCACCACAGAACACAGTGTAGTTGTGTATAGTCTACTCTCACCACTGTCTCTCACTAACTCACTGAATCTGTTCTCCTCTCCTTCATTCTCCACTCCTGTCTTCCTCTCCTCTTCTTTAAACTCCTCTGTTCTCTCCTGGGCTCTGCTGAAACTCTCTCTCTCTCTCTCCTTCTCGCTCTCTCTCTCTCTCGCTCTCTCTCGCTCTCTCTCCTTCTCTCTCGCTCTCTCTCGCTCTCTCTCCTTCTCTCTCTCTCTCTCGCTCTCTCTCCTTCTCTCTCTCTCTCTCTCTCTCTCTCTCGCTCTCTCTCCTTATCTCTCTCTCTCAACGCCCAGTTACGTTGAACGTAACTCTGAGCCTCAGGGATCTGTGTCTGAAAGATATCATGACTCTAGAACCGCAATATGTACAGAACCGTTGATTCCCGTAGTCATCACCATTTAGGAACATTGAAGGCTCCCACAGAATCGGACGTACTGTTTGCGTCCTGTGAGCAGCGTGGGCTCTGTGCGCACTGTCCACGGATGTTTGAGGTTTCATAGTCGAGCACATTTCCTCAGTGTCACATTAAAACAGGTTGATGTGAAGACTTCCTGCCGAGCAGTGTATTGTGTGACACTGAGTATGCAGAGTCCGCATGGTTGTAAAAAAATGGAGCTTTGCATGGACGTGTCCACATTGAGTCCACGCGGACGTATGCGGAGTCAAGAGCGCCTGACTCTGTGGGGGCCTTGAATATAATTTCTTGTCAGAATTATTCCTATGATTGTTACGTACAGTGTCTTCATTTTTTGTATATTTATTCATGTTATAGTTTATTAATCCATAAATATTTTGAGGGGGGGCAAAGAGGGGGGGCACAGCCTTTGACAGACCCTGCCAAAGACCAAAGTCCTAAGACCCTGCTTGCCCCCCCTCCTTCCACCGGTGGTTCAGGGCGGGGCGGTGAATTTTGATTTTTTCGCCATGAAAAATGAACCTGTTTATAACTCAGCCATTTTTCATCCAATCAAAACCAAACTTGACATGATTGATAAGAGTCCTGCCCTGAATGAAATGACATTATATTGAATCTGACTCATAGTGCAAGTGACAGGTGAAACTCGCTCAGTAGTGCCCCCTATAGGCCGCTGCTCCCAGCTGCTTTCACCAATCTGTACCAAATTTGGTACACATGTCTCTCACCAGGATCTACATAAACGTCCATTCGGTCCATGACGTCAGATCAACGGGAAGTCCACCATTTTGAATTTTGTGGCCGTTCTTGGTAATTCGCCGACCTGTTTATTTTGTCAAACTCCTCCCACAGATTTAATTCAGTTGACTTCAAACTTGGTCAGTTAAGTCTTAAGAAGTTGTATACTAAAAGTGAAGGACAGTTTGGGCTTGTGACCTTCGACGTGTTGAGGGTGGGGCGGCAAATTTTGGTGTCTACCCATGAAAAACGAACCTGTTTATAACTCAGCCATTTTTCATCCAGTCAAAGCCAAACTTGATGCATTTGATAAGAGTCCCGCCCTGAATGAAATGACATAACAATATTAAATCTGACTTATAGGGCCACGTATTGGTGGACAATGGAACTCGCATCTAACTCAGTATATCAACATCATCCGTCACATCAGACCTCCAGACCCCATTGTGAAACCCCTCGATCGTGACCCACCCCGTGTTGTGTGGATGCGTGATGGCCCGTCACAACTGCTCACAGTTACTAGTTGGATCTACTCAGTTAAGCCTTTACGACCTAAACATCCACAGTATCTACTGTTACGAAACTGTTAAGTCTGTCTGTTGTTTCTAGTCCTGTCATTGTGAGTTGATGATTTGATATTGTCCTGTCTTGTAAGTATGTAACTGTATCTTTGTTCTTTAAAAAATCTAAAATCAAATATTATAAAAAAAGAAACTATTAAATAACTATTGATCCACTGATCTGATCAATACATGTAAATAATTCAAGTAAAAGGCAGATTGCAATCTTTTCAGAAACATCAGATGTGATCCATTTGAGTTACCATGGAAACACCGTCATCTTCTGTAACATTGATTCACCAGTAAAACCCATGGATCAACGACAGTGGATGGACACACTGGGTTTGTGTTGACTTTATAATATATTTTGTACAATCAGTAACTGAACTACGGGAAAATGCCTGATTTTAACTGAAAAATGCAAAATGTAGAGAATATCAGAATAAATGGTGATAAATCACTTTAGGAAAGTTATATTTAGAGACAAATGACTTTGGCCGTCCCATGAAACAGTTGTTGATGTGACAGTGAGTGGACATTAGTTCTGCTGCAGTTGGTTTTACAGCATTTAACCTCATGTTCATGGACGTCCACCTCCATCCGAACAGGCTCTAAAGGGTTAATGTGGCAGTAAACGTCTGTTCTTGAACACAAGGACGTTGAAGATGACGTTCCTCTGTGATGAAGACGCTGTGTCCACACCTCAGTCTTTAAGAATCTGTTTAATGAAACACACCTGCAGGTTTAATGTGAACATATACAGGATTTACAGCAGAGACGCCAACACACACACACACGCACACACACACGCACACACACACCTACACACAAAAACCATCCTGATTGGTTTGAATGCTGTAGCGTGTGTGGGGGAGCTGTGGTGGAAAACCCCTGAATATGAAACTTGTGATGGAACTGGTTTTGGGTCTGATCTGGATCATGTGGGTCTGAGGATTAAACCCTCCCTCAGATTTTCATTCCTGTATTTTAACTAAAGTTTATCATCCTCAGTTAGTTCTCTCTGAAGATGCGTCATAACTCTGCGTCTGCAGGTGCTTCACTTTCCCTGATTAAAGGTCCCAGTAGGGGGCGGGACTTTTCAGATTTCTGGAATTCTTGTGGGTGTGCACCCGTGATTTGCGTGGTTAATTTTTGAAAAGCACGGCCATAAAAATGGTACATGTCTTGCTTAAAGCTGTTCTAATTATCCATCTACTGTTCTCTTACCTTGTCATGACCTAATTTTGGCTGAATCCATCTATTTTTCACAAAAATGATTCGAATTATCCATTAACTCTAGAGGGTCCCTGGACACTGGGCATGTCCTGATGACCTGTGTGAGTTAGACTTAGATTTAATTAATTAATTAATTAATTTATTTATTTTAATTATGTAAGTTTTTATTTCTGAACTATTTTTGCATGTTTGTACATGGTTAAATAAATGTTCTAAGCTGTTAAATTGTTGTTTGTGTAATGAACAGGGTCTGACAATACATTCCACGATGTGCGTCGGTTTTACACCTGCCAAATATTATACACTCTGTTTTGTTTTTTGCTTTTTTTTTTCACACCCTGGCTTGTGTGTTGCAGAACTCTGATTGGTGGAACCCACTGTCAGAGTTCCACCCTTCTGTTCTCCTCCATGTTTAATCCAGTGGCGTCTGTGAACTGGTTTATTCCATTTATACCAGATTAACTTGGTTTGTGTTTGGATCATTTATTAAATGGAACAAAAGAAGAAAAACTATGACAAGTGGACGATGAACACTGACGATGCCATCAAAAAAGCCTGGCCCTCATGGACTAAAATACACAAAATATGCTAAAATACAATAAAATACCCAAGAAAAAGTACACAAATACACAAGAAATACACTGAAATGCACTAAAATACACAAGAAATAAAAGTTCCAGTGAAGGTTGGTGTAAAAGGGTCTACAGACTCACATACGAGCATCACAGGGAAATAAACAGGTGATGTTGGTGTTAAAGTCTCTGGTGTCGTTCTAATCAGTTCTAGGACTAAACACTACTTCCACATTTGGAAACAGTTGAGTTCAAACTACTGCACATGCAACCTCTTTATTCATCTGTTATTATTGGGTTCACCAGTTCTTTTGTACGAATGAAGTACAACAGGTGGACTGTTTAGTTCCATAGTTGTTTTTCATTTAGTTCTTTTACATCTGAACATGCGTTAAAAAAACATTGTAGAAAACAGAGGTGACGTAGAAGACAATAACAGGAAGTTTGATTCTATGTCACTAGACTCAAACAAAACTAAACAAAAGTTGAATAAAACAATGAAAAATGTAACAAAAATTAGTAAAATGTAGAAAATTAACAAAAGTAAACAGGAGCTGATGATGACAGGAAGTTTGATTTTACCATCAGCTGTCGTCTGTTCTGACACCGACAGGAAGGACAAACGTGTCCATTCAGCTGCTCATCCTTCAATAATATTAAATAAATAATCCAGACGTCTTTGTCCATTGATTAAATGTCCATAAACGTCCACTGGACCCTGGACTCATGCAGGTGTCCTCCTCAGTCCTCAGATCTGTCCAATGGGATTTGTAGACTTTAATATCCTGGACACTGAATGTGTCAAAGTGACTGATTCTTATCTAAGAAACTGTCAGAAATTGAATTTCATGACACAGACCTCAGGTTGTTTTTGTCACTGAACAATTTCCAACATGATTCAGAGTGCGCAGATGTTCTGAGAAGTAAAACACAGAACAGGTCGAATCTGTCCCAAACACTATCACAGCTTTAGTTTTATTGGAAAGAAACAGAATTTATCAGTGAATGACGTGTGGGTGGTTTTGGCAGGAGGAGGTCAAAGGTCAGAGACGGTGGATTCATAAAAGTCAAACCAACTGGACGTAACGAGTCAATTTGGTTAATTTGTTCAGGTTTATTAACACACAGTGGACAAAGCAATGAAACATGGACATGAAGAACCAGTCGAATCACAGAAAAACAATAAAAACTAAAGAAAAGAATTAGAAAAGGAAGAAAATGTATGGAAAAAAAATATTAAGAGAAATATGGCTTTACATGAGCAGGAGACAGAACGAGAATATAGACATTAACAGATCAGATGGTAATGATGATAATAATAATAATAATAATATGCAACAGTAATAATACAACACAGATAAGTGGAATTCCAGGTGAAGATGGAGGATGTGGACTGGACTCAGTGTTTCTGATCAGAGCTCAGACCGTTTCTACTGTTTCAGGAAATAACAGCCACATGTTTCAGTTTCTTCTCTCACAGAATGTTCTAGGAAACTGTGGACCCAGACCTTGGTTCATAATGAGTCTGAGATAAACTCATATCTGAAACCGTTTGATCCTATGAAACCTCCCCGACATATTTGACATCTGCTCTAACTCATTAAAACCTGGGAGTCGTCAGAGTTGGTCTGAATCTGTGGGACTGAAATAAAGACAAAGACGCGCCGGTCCATCCGGGACCAAAGACATGTAACTTGTGTAACTTTATGGCATACTACCACAATCGGAGCTGATCATACACTCATGTATGTGGCATCTAAGACTTATTAACCATTAAAAGGCACCTACTGAACCTTTCATGTTCAGTTTGGGTTGTTTTGGCTGTGGGCCACTCACTCCCATTCACCTGTATTATTCAACAGTACTGTAGTTTCTGGTGCTATACCTATTTACACCAGAAGCTGTTTCTGGTGCTAGCTTAAATGCTGAGTACCTTTAGCTTCTCATTGATGGCGTCGTGTGAAGGTTATTGAGGAATATTCCTGTTGATGAATGTGATACAGGATATGTGGGTTCATTCATGCATTTGTCCAGCGGTTCAGATCATAAGGACAAGACTGGACATGTCCATTTATAAGACCATATGTGAAGATCATTGTTGTTTTCGTGTAGAAATTAACATGTTTGTTGTGTTATACATATGTGTAGCAGTAGTGACTGTATAAAATGTGTAATTAGTCAAATATTAGTGTGTACAGTACTAAGGCAAACAGTTCAGGTGGGTGTCAGCTGTGTACAGTAGTCAGAGCAGTAAAGCTGTTCTGTGTTTACAGAATAAAGTCAACCTGTTAACCACACGTCTCTGTGGTCACATGTGTAACATTTACATCAGATTACTGTAGTTTTTTGTCGTCCAAAATGTCTACATTTTCTCCTACTGAGTTAAAGCGTTCATAGGGGAGGGGTCAAGGGTACATGGTCAGAACTTTGCCGTACAAAATTTTGAAAATCTGAGTTAGCTGTGAGTTGTTGAAGCTGCACCATGTCTGTTCAAGATGAATCATACAAACCTACAGTATTTACAACTGGAGTCAGTTAAGCACACTGACATAATAGTTCATAAAGTACAAATCTATTCACGTATACTTTTAACCCTTGGCCAACTTCAGGCTGAAGGGGTATTATAATAGTTTTGTCGTCTGTCCGTCCGTCTGTCCATCCATCCATCCATCCATCCGTCTGTCAGTCTGTCCATTCTGGCCGAGGGGTATTAGTGTGCACCACGTTATGTTATTTAGATGTGATTCAATAGGAACTGTGTTTATACTTTAATTCATCAGAATTTCTAAAAGAGTCAATAAGTTGCTGTAACTGTTCAGGAAATGACCTGGAGGTGTAAAACCTACATGTTCAACCGTCTACATGAGAAAATTCAAACTTAACTCAAAATAATTTTTCTTTATTAATTCATTAATTCTCAGACAAAGCGAATGCAAAGTTTTGCTTTTAAAAGGGCATTTTATTTCTAAAATTATACCTTATACTTTTAAGTTTCCTCTCCTCCATTGTTGTGATGCTAATAGCTTTAGTCACGCTGAGGACAATGTGACATACCTGCGTTGCTATGACGACCTGACACGGTCCCATCCTGCCGTGGAAATGCAGCGACACCAGTAATAAAACCTGAGTTGATGTGCAGTGACTGTATCGGGTAAATGTAGCCGATTTCACAGTAAATCTGTCATTTCAACCCTTGGTCACAGATCCATCGACTCTGGAAGACGGATGTGGACAGACGTGGACGCTATCCTGACTCATTAAAGTGACATCGCTGGGAGCCAATGGGAACCTTCTGCTAAATAAACACATGAGAGTTAACAGAAGGAAAGCTCTAACATCTGCTCTCCCCATGTGGACCCCCCCACACTCAGTCGACAAACAGATGGAGCAACAGGAGAGTCCACACAAGGCCTGCTGCAACAACACACTACTGTCCAACCTCCAAATGTACGGCAAGACACAGTCACAGGACCCAGAGACCACGCCAAAACTATAGGAGGGCACAGTCACGTGACCTGGAGACCACGCCTAAACTATAGTGGGTCACGTGACCCGGAGACCATGCTAAACCTATGAGGGCTAATTTGTCTTGCACCTAATTTATCTGGAGTCGGTTCTGTTCACATACGTCCAGATCCAGGTCAAACATGTCGCTGTGTTTTAGAATGAAACAGTGACGGACGTTGAATTAAATGTGTGTAATTATGCGTTTGTGGGTTTTGGTTCTGGTTCTGTTATAATGATGACCTTTTTAATGCACGTATTTATTAATTTCACAGTTAATGTGATCTGAGGTGAAGCAGAACTGGATTCAAATAAACACCAGATGGTACAGTTTAGGATCCTCTGGTTCTGATGTGTTTCATTCATAGTATCTGTCAGCAGGTTAACGCCCCCTGACCCGCCCCCTGACCCCGCCCCCTGACCCTGCCTCCCAACAGGAAACTCCAGGTCTGTGGATGGAGGTCACACCAGACTCAAACACCGACTTCTGACCACAGCAAAGCCACAGCACTACAGGTGTTTCCCATCAACCATGAGGGAAAAAACACCTGCTCTGACATCATCAATGGGCGTGGCCACAGACATGTCTGAACGTTTCACCCCAAATCAGAAGCTTCTTCATCTTCAGTCTGTTTTCATCGACAAGGTTGAAACAGATGAGACGGAACAAACGAAAACTTATAAAGACAGAAAATCCAAGAGTAAGAGTTAAAATTAGACCCAACTGCACCACATTTATGTCCCGTCAACCAGAACAGATGCACAAATACAGACGACGAGTCCACACGACTGTTGTTTTACTGAATATGTAAATGTAAGACTGTCCCCAATCATGTCCAACGTCTGCTCATGTTGTTGTCCAGCCTTAAAAAGCAGCAGAGGATGGAGGTTTTCAGTGTTATTATGATGGTTATTTTTTACAGTGGACAGTAGTTTATCTAAATGATTTTTATTGATGTAACAAACATAAAATCAAAAGTTCAGTTCTTTTTTTAACTTTTATTATTTATTTTCCTGGAATCAGGACCGATTCCATCTAAGAGTCACTGATTCCAGATGGCGTTTACAGACTCTACATCCTGTTAGTAGTTCTGCAGTGAGTCGTTATTCCTTAAACTGGTTTAATTTCTTTAAATGGACTGAGTTGTTTCAAAGATAAACTGTTCATTCCATCACAGTGTGAGTCACAGATAATATCAGATCCACGACTGATGAATCATGTGTGTTGTAGTTTAGAACTGCGTGACCTCTGACCTTTATCGCTACATCACAGGACGCGGTGTTTAACATCCATGAAGGAGTAACGAGTTTATCAGTGAAACGAAGCAGACGGACGTTGACTCACTTAAACTGTACAGGACACCAGTCTGTGGAACCCGAATAGACAGAAGGTGGGTTTTTATTTCATCTGAGTTTGGATTCCAGTGTAGTTTTAGGTTCAGTATGTTACGGAGTGAAAACCATGTAACAGTTATTGTCCATTTAACGTCTTATTTGATGAAGAGTTGCCTTTCGTTTCTTCTGCTGATCATAAACATCTGCTTCATTAGTGCAATGACATCATCATTATCATTAACTGTCTTAGTGCATGTCTCGTGTCTGTCCTGTCACTAATCACAGACACTGATGCAGTTGGACAGAGGACGTCAAACTGACCAGCACTCTGTCAGTGCTGAGGAACATGAGTGGTTTTAGTTCAAATCAACCCCAGCAGGTCGGAGGTGGATGAGGACAGACCAGCCTGGTCTGGTGTTTTAATCACTCACCAGGATTCAAACCCCGGTCTCCACCTCATAGATGATGGCGTTACTTACTGAACATCCGTCCACATGGACTAAGTCTCTCCTATGTCTTGTAGTGGGGGGTGGGGGGCTCTTTAACACAGATTCACATTAACATGAAATGTGAAAAACAGGACAAACTGTGTGTGTTGTGGTCCAGGTGGATCCCAGGTGGTCTGGATGGAGGTCATTCCAGTGGAGTTACTGTTGGACCACAGAGTTCCACCAGGACAAACCCACAGCTCCGATAACACGATGACGGCCGAACCAGGACACAAACCAACCCACTGGGAATATCTGTGGGCAATTTTTCAGGTCCATGAATTCCAAAGGGTCGACTAAAACCCAAGGGTGGAGGTTTTGGAGCCAAACGGTGGTGAATCAGCGCCGGGTCGTCACAGATGAATAATAGAAACGGAGGATGAAACGGACCATGAACATGTACAGAAGAATGATAGAAACACTAAAAACACACACTAGGATCAGTGTGTGTTCACAAACACACAACAGCAGGATTTTATTTCACTTACATTTACAGAACAAAGACTATTTCACAGCTACTATAGTACACGTTACAGTGACTGGCTGCCCCCACAACTTGGACCCAGATAAGCATAAGATGGATGGACTGACATCTAGACATTGTTTGACCCTTTAGCCCCGCCCCCTTAGTTACAGTTGCTACTCATTTTCCTCTTTATCTGAGACTTTACAAAGGAAATGATTGGAAATATCTGTGACAGTAATTATAAAACAGATACAAACAAAGACCAGAGGAGCGTCTTCACCATATATGGTCAATTTGATCAAACAAATCCAAGTTTTAATACGTATGTAGCATGCTAACTGACGTTAGCTCCATTTAGCTAACACAGTTGTAAATAAAGATGATTCATGTTTAGTTTAATTAGGGGGTTGTGCATCATTTGAGGATGAATAAACTCTATAACAAACATAGATACAGCGGGGTTCAGATATGATTGGTTTGCTAACGACTGCATGCTAAAGCTAAGCTAATGTTAGCTCATGTCTGATATTAAAAAAGGAGATTTTATTAATGTTCTTTACGGTCAAAAAAGGAAACTTCCAGTGAAATATCGAATTTACCTCTCTGCATCTCTGACATTTCAGAACAAGTATTACAGACATTTGATATAATTAGAATAGAATATATGCTCTATATATTCTGTATGTATATTTGTATTTTATTTAATAAGTTTTAAACATAAATCTGAGGCTTAATGCTTAACTCGTCATTACTACATGTTTGTTTCTGGTATTTTCTACCATATTCACATTCATTCCTGTTCAAATCTGTCTTATGTATAGTTCAGTGCATTAATGACCAGGCTTTTCCACAGTAATTTTACTGAATTTACAGTAAACCACCTGTACTGTGGTACATTTAATCTGATGTAACTGGATCTGGTTCTAACATTCTGTTCATTTTGTCCTAAACTCCACGTGTGTTTTATTCTGTTTTCAAATCAAACACTGAGTCAAAGCCTGGCCTGTGTTTGTTCGTCCTCCTCCATCTCTTGATGAATCTAATCCTTCTTCTGAATCCCTGAGTCCAATCGGTCAAACCGGGTCTTCATACGGTCACGTTAGACCCACTTGTGTTAGATATGAATATTTACAGAATCCCATTGGACCTGTGTGTTCTGAATCTGTACAGTATGAGTAGGAGTACTACTTCTTGTACTTTCCTGTGACATACAGTACATGTCTGTTCATTTGTGTCTGAGTTTGGATGTTCTGATGAATCCTAAACCCGTCGGTGCCGGTAGATCTGCTCTGATTAACAGTAATAGTTCACTTTGTTCTGACCTTGTGACTCAGACTTTTCCCAGTGTAAAAAAATGGAGCATATTGTAAAATGTTACAACAATCATTTCCAGCCACAAAGTCAGATCTGTGCGTCTGTTAAATGTTTCTTTGTTCTGACTTTATTTTATACCTGTTATCCACTGACCTGAGTTATTAATCTATCATGGCCATTATATCGGTCACATCTACCACATCTGTCACATCCATCAT
>JAPQRQ010000009.1:25293048-25317920 GCA_037367365.1 Apogon talboti
TCATTATTGTTTTGTATCCCAGACCCCTGTTAGAAAAGAAACACCTGGATTCAATCTGTCCACATACTTTTGTCCATTTGTGGATGAGTTAGGTCATTATGTTGTGAGGATAATGAGTATTAATTTGTATGATTTAAGAGGATGTTAATGTTTTATAGGTGCTGTTCCAGAGGCTCAGAGTTGTATAATTTATGTGATGTGTGGAGTATAAATGTACATTTAATAGGTTTTGACATTTTATAATAGAACTGATACACCAGATGCCTGTCACTGACATTATTGGTCAAAATGGTCCTGTCCATAACAGACCTGGGCAGAATCTGTCAACAGCCTTTAACAGTTTTTCTTCTGGTCAACTAGTTGTCAAGACTTAAAAGCACAAAAATATCGGTTTTGTTTCACCGCCATTGTTTCAGCTGTGCAAATAATCCTAATTGGAAGTTTATGTAGGTAACCACAGCCCTATAAATATCCAGCGGTGCGTACAGTATCCATCCCAGGATCGTGTACCCCCTACATGTGAACCATATGTTGTGTAGAGCGTGTTCCATTCCCGTGGTAGACCTCCTCACTGCTGTGCCATGTTCAAATAGACGTGTTAAGCTGTTTAACATGCAGTCGGGGAATAGAGTAAATTGTGGGATTTCCAGCTTTGTGCAATGGAGCTTCTGTGTTCTGCTGTACACTCGCTAAGATGAAGACATATGTAGAGTTATTAGTTTCTCCCTCTGTGTAATTCTGTGTAAACCGTTCCATTTAGTTCAGTCGCAGGCCGATTTTGTTCTTCTAAAGCCGAGCAGAGCGAATGTGTTTATTTGCTCCCGCTGATGTACGCAAACATATTACAGCAGGAGCAAACAAGCTTTGGTTTAAACACAGCTTCTCCTTTAATGAGAGGAAAGGCTCATGTTTCACAAGCCCTCCAGCTGAAAAGCCCTTCTCCCAAGTGAAGCCCATGTGTTGGGCTGCGACCAAGCGACGTGCACGCATACGTGCACATGCAGACCGAAGCGTTCTCCAATATGCCTTTAAATGGGACTACTAAATACAAGCCCTGGTTTCACAAATCATGCGGATGGAGGAGCTGCGAGCTGCCAGTGCCGGGCGCCGCTGACAAATCGGCCCGGTGTGTGCTTTCAGTCCTGACTGATCACCGGGCCATCCCTCGTCTTGACTAAAGAGCAGCAAACACAAAGAAACCCCCAGAAACACACTCATTAAGGCCACAGCTATACATATAGCCTGCTCCCCTTCCTAAACTTTCCACGTTTGACGATGTGTCCTTAATCTGAAACTAAAGCATGTTACTAATGGCGGGCCATGTTTCAGGTGGAATACGATTACTTGTTTTGTTTTGCATGACCTAGAAAAGTGAGATCATTGTGCGATTAAGCTCAGCGTTCTCCCGCGGATACTAATGACAGGGCAACATTTCACTTAACGAAACAGTTTTTGGGATGTTTGTAATCAGCATTTATCATCGCAATTAACAGAAGACGATGACGGGGCAGCTTTATTAACAGTATAAAATGTAGTTTTCTTTAATTTGTTGTATACTTCTCATCTGTAGTATAGAGATAGCTGTCGTATATTTCAGTAGTTTTTCTAGTACTTTAGTAGAATAAGTATATTTAATATTTTATCCTGTAGCTTTTTGCACATGCCTACATTTTCAGTATTTTGTGTGCCAATTTTATATAGTCTTTTTGTACTAAGTGTTTCTGCTGCTAAACTGATTTTCATTGGTCCTGTGACAGTGAAAATAAAGATCTATTCTATTCTATTCTATTCTATTCTATTCTCTGACTCCCAGGCCCCACGGTGGCGTGGGGTTTGTGGCTGTAGTTTATGGTTTTGTCGAGCTTTAGCCCAGCTCTTTCCTCTCCTCAGAAAAACCTTTACCTTGTTAAACGTCCAGAGCAGACGATTACCCCGGCGTTGAAGACACCGACGGATACATGTGCTGCACCTCGGCTGTCCACCTCACTTTAGCTTCATCTCACTTCCATTTGTCTGTTTCAGGACCCTGGAGGGGGGTCGGTGATAGTTAAAGATCATATTGTTGTGGCATTTAATTAAGAAATGCAAATGTAGGGCCAGGACAGATTGGAACCCTTGACCGTCCTGTCAATCAAACGTGAGTGGGCCGGTCAGCTCCTCGCTCATCGGCGCTAACACCGTATAGGCTTTCTGTCTCAGCTTCGCCATTTCTCTCACTTTCTGCGTTTCTCTGTGTTTCTGCTCATCCATCCCACCTGTGTCTTTACTTTAAAACAGATTGATGCATCTTAATTTGCCTATAAATAACTCTTATGGCCCAAAAACAGCAGAGAAACACAAATTGGCTGTTAGCATGCAAGATAAGATTCTTCATATTTAATTGGTTGGAAAAAAAAAAATTCCTCCGGCATGTGAGACGGCAGATTCTTTGCATTTCCTCCTGGCATGTTTTGTCCACAGTGGGGCCCGGCCACTTAATGAGCCTCCTCCTCCTCTCCTCAATCATCTCCTGGACCAGAAGGGCCCTGGATTCAGCATTTCCACCCTCCCGCATCCACTCTCATCCTCCCCAAAGATGCAACGGACATCCAGTGCTGTTGTAGGTGTTAAATTATGCATAAACAGTCTAAATGCTTTGAGGCATTGGTTTAATATCTCAGCCCAGGCCTTAGCAGCATTAACACTATCATGGACGTGGATGGTCCTCTTGTGGACCGCCGCTTTATGATTATGGGTCATAAGCTGCTGTTTCCTAGTGTCACTTCAGGAATTTGAACAAAACTTAACAACCGTCGCTTTCTGGTAACACAAAAAGTTTGCGCCGTCCTAAAGTTTTCCTTCTCTGTGGAGGAGGCGGCGTTGTGCTTCTCCTCCCTCCCGTACTGGTTTCACTTTTCTTGACTTAGTGTTGGAGAGAGTATATATAGTCATGATTTCATGTTGGCTGTTGTGTGTGTGATTTGACTGTTAACAGGATGGGGCTGGCTCATGTCAGGGTTTTTATGTCCCCCCTGTCTTGTGAGATTGTCTGCCCTGTTCCGAGAATAGCCCATCAGTTCCGCCCTGCGTGGCTCATCCGCTGTAATGTGCCTTAATGCCCGGGCCTGTATGAGGAGTGTGAGGCCCAGCAGTGACAGTAGAGGAGCATCTTAGCTCGCTGCTTATCCAGAGAAAGCCGTCACTTAACTCAGCCCCTCTATTGTCTATCCACACCCCTCTCCTTCTCCCCTGACGTGATTCTCTATAATCCTCAAACAGATTCTGGTTAGAACTTCCTGAGAACTATTTTTATGTTTTTTCCCTCCCTTCCTCCCATTTAAACATTAATGGTTGTTGCAGATGAAGAGAAGGATCCCTATGAGGATGATTATAATGTCACTCCACTGATCTCCCGCCGCCCCGAAATAATTGTACATCATCGCTTCATAACGTGTCAGAGGGACACGTTGGTGGCGTGCAATTAAAACCGCAGAATATAATACACCAAATTACTGCCTGTCAGGCCTACGAACAACACACTCCGTATTTGAGTTACACTTAATCATTACGTACATTAGCGATTTTGCTAAGATCCTTCCACCCCACCCCTCCGCTCAAACGGCGAGGGGGTGAAACGCTGCCTCTTCCAGTCTGAGGGATTGTGTCTGTGATGCAACAGTGCTGTGGTGGAGCTACGTCGTATTTACGTCGGAGTTGGACCTTTGATCGCTCCTAATGTCTGGATTTTATTGTATGTGATTAACGGTGAAAACCAGATGTAAACACTGAATGTTTTCCTAAAATGAGTCTGATTCGAGCCTTTTGTGATGCATATTTCATTGGTATTATTAGCAACGTCAGGATGCTGGTTTGGAGCTGCAGGCGTGAAAAGTAAGAAAAGATGAACCACCTGAAGGCAAACTCTCCATCTCTTTGTATCTGACCGGTCGATAAACCATGAACTCTTGTGAAGGCACTGTGTCCAGCGTCCTTATCAATATCTTCAAACGTCTTCTCTGACCAAACAACTGGTCGGATTCATTTGACATTTTATATGTATTTTCCTTGGGACCATGTCTACCAAGTCAGGTCAGAGTTTTTAGATATTTAGATTTTTGCCAAATTTTTGAAATATTAAAAATGAGTCTTTCCTTCTAATGGTCCATATGTTGGTGGTTTATAACATGTTAACTGTTAGAGATATCAACATAGTTCCTATTGATCTCCTGCATCCAGACCACAGGAACAGAACCTGACGACCTCACACATTCAACTGGGGGTTGATTCAATAGAACAGGACGCTGACATACAGGGACACTGGAACTGGTTTTGTATTTCACCTTAACATTTTTATAAAAAGTTGAACTTGTGTGCATTCGTATTCTTCAGTCTGTACTTAGTTTGACTCCATGTGACCTGGTATTTGTTCCCATCAGGATGATGTATTAATGTTTACTGGTTTGGACCCTTTACAGCCTCTGTCTGGGAACATGGTCCTTGTCAGTCAGTGCAGTCCCCTTCACCAAAATAAACACATTTGGCTCTGATGCATTTAACTAAATTTAGTGTGCCATTATCGGAAATGAAATAAGTAACGCTAAAGGTCATTTGGAAAATAATGCAGAAAGGCTGGTCTGCAAAGGTTAAGTATGTGACGGAGCTGTTCTGATGATAACGAGGGCTGCGTATGGCTTGGAGAGCTCGGCGTTCTGGTTTGACTCGGCACTCTGCGATCGCTCTTTATGACCGAGACAGCTTTACAGCCCGTTACCCCCCATAACACGATAAAGCGCAGCATAATGGATTGGATGTGTTTAGTAGCCTTGGGCTGATGTTTGTAAAATTAATGTTTTTTGCAATAGAAACACTGTGATGCAGAGACACACATGCACACACAGGAAAGAGAGAAGAAAGAGGAATCAATCCTAGACACCATCCATATATCAATATGAATTCATGTAGAGTTTTACAGGTTTTATCGTTGTGTCGGAGCTTGTCCAACTTTATTTTCTCAGATGCAGCGTCTCTATTCTGAGGAGACGACGACAAACTTCTGACTGCATTATCTGAGTTTGGATTATGGACCTGATGCTCAACAGGGTCACAGACCAGTATTAGATGTGTGTTTGATGGTGCACGGTCAGTGATGGATTTTACTGGTGAAACGAGGGGTGTGAGAAGTTGGATGGGATCCTGCTCAGCGTCTCCCAGGCACAAGACAAAGAGAGAAATCTTCGTCAGCACATCGGTCCTATTAGGGTTTAATAACAATTTCATATAGTTTAGTGGGTTTCCAGGGACCCGAGGGCTTCATAATCGAAGCATTTCCCTTTAATCAAACACAAACAAAAACAAAGCCGGTGCAGCATCAGTACTTACAGTAGGAGCCAGCACAGCACATAGGCTTATATTAGTAAGTTATACCACTCTGGAGGACTGGGCGAGTTAAGAGGCTGTTGTCTGCAGTATGTACGGTCCTGGAAACATTAAGCTTTGCATGGTCTCAGTGTTTCACCACTTTTTTTTTATCACTTCTTGTTTTTGTTAAATCTGAACTTGTGTGACTTTTCTTATCTTCAATTTCATCTCAAAGAAGTACAAACTTTATCCGTCAGAGTGGTTAAATTATTTCCAAAATGTTGCTGAACAATCCATTCTATAGAGCTAATCATGTCGAAGGTATATTATAAGAGGGGGAAAAAAGAAAGAGAGAGAAGTTAATGAGTGATTAACAACAGCAATTAAAAGATGAAGAGGAAGGCAGATGAAAAAAGGGGCTGTAATTAAAATATCAGTCCTCTCATTGTCAGAAGTGCGAGTGTCATCCATTGTGCACTTATTAAAAAGCTGGGTGGAGGGGAAGGAGTGAACAGCGCTTAATTCCAGCAGCCCAAAGTGTCTGGTAATCTGCCCATGGATGGAGCTGGAAGGGCTGTAACTCATGTTTAAGTGTTGGGGCCGTGTCATTGCAGGTTCACAGTCATGCATTTCTGTGTTGACACCCATCGGGGCAGGGGATATTTGGCAGTCAGGAGTAATTTAACTTAATTAATGGGATGCATATTTGATGGAGGAATAAAATATCCCAGCTCAGCAAAGTGGAAAAGGGGAAAGATTTAGTGGGAGTTAAAGGTGGAGGGGAGAGTAATTTGTGCATTCAGTTACCGGCTGCTTGAGAGACAGAGGATGAGAGAGCTAAGCAGAGAGGGAGGAGAGAGAGGAAAGGGGAGGGGGGGCTGATAAAGATGGCAACGGCGGGAGGAAGCAACGGGGAGGATGAGAGATGGATGGTTGACACAAAGCTGAGCTGATGTGTAGAGGGGAATGGGCTGTCCCTCCATTGAGAGGCCCATCACACTGACAAGCCTTGATTTAATTGATATCCGGACTGAACCTTTACCCGCCGCAAACACACACATTACGCTGGTTTGCAAACTTGTGGCAGAGCTGCCGTCTGCCAAGGGCCTTTTTAATATTCATGAGGGGGCTTTTAAGGGTGTTCGGCAGCGGCCTCCTCCCTCCGCCGCCGCCGCCGCCACCTGCGTACCCATGCACCGACACACACTTTACCTCAGATGAGCAACACGCTGGTTCTCCCAGACAAACCCGTGGCCTGACGAAAAGCTGTCACGCTGCTCTTAATCTCCCCTGGCACTTTTTAATTGACTTCCTGTAGGTATAGATTATTTTCATGGCGAGTCTGCCACCGAGATGTTTGATACCGTCCTGGAGACTGGCATCTGGAACGCTTGTAGCTCACCGGAGATGATGCTGCTGTCGCTCTCTCTCTCCTCCTCGTCTTGCGTCGCTCTCTCTGTGTGATGGCCAGACTTATTGGGGGAACAGGGGAGAGGTAAAATGCAATCAGTCATTGCCATCATCATAATTGAGCTGATGTACCTGCTGGGAGAGTTGGGGAAACGTTGGCCTGGGTGGAGGGAGGCTCTTTGTGTCTGACTGAAGCTGTTAGTAGCATCAGACCCGTACGCAGGGTTATGTATGGGCCTTCTGTTAGAACCTGGATGTGGGCCAGTCGCTGCCGTCCCACTGATATGATGGATACGATGCAGTTTGTTTGATTATGCACCGTGTTTATTGGAGAATTAATCAACACTACACTGGTAGTAAGTGGAAAGCCCTAAGTCTAATGACACACTTTGAACAGATTCCAAACAATTACACATGGATTATGATGAGCAGTTAGGTCCAGTCTAATTAATGTCTATTATATAGTTTGTATAACAGGCATTACAAGCCCAATGTATCTGCAACAATCAGCAAGGGTGCCACAGGTCCGTAAAAAGGTCTAAAATCCAACAAGCTGAACTGTAGGCCTTCAAAATGTCTTTAATGCAGAGTGGACAGGTTTGAAGTGTCCATAGGGTTAAATTCAGTTTAGTCTCACATGTAAAAGTTTAACAGTCACTGAAAAACCCCCAAAACAAAACAGAAACCTCAGTGTGATGGGTAGAAAATACACTTTTCAAGCATAAATTTAGCTTTTAGATCTTGTTTGACGCCTGATTATCAGAGTAATGTGACGTTAACTGTGACCCTGCTGAGACATGACACTGGTTAGTGTACGACAGTACTGTACACTGACCTGATGGAGGTTCGCAGCTGAGGGGAGGGTCTCCACATGTCCAGGTTTTCATTTCATATATTTAAGTTTGTACCTTCTTAGCTGATAACTGTCTGTCAAGATTTTGTTATGTGTACATGTAATGTCAATAAACATTCTTGAATCTTGATCAGATCCAGGCTCGGACCGTCTAGTAAGAACACAGGAAAACTGGAAAACAACAGGACTCTGGGACTGAGTTTCTCAGCTTGTGTCAAGGTTTTCCCCCACTTAATCAATAAGTAAAAATTGTTGCTATTAATGTTACTGTCTTGGTATGTGGCTTGAGAATGGTACACTTAACTTTTAGTTAAAGCTTCCTTTGGCAAGAAATTACAGTAGTTACAACAGCAGCAATCATGTTCAATCCTTACTAGCACTAGGCTAAAAACACCACTTTAAGATAAAAAAAAAACAACAACAACTCAGTATTATAGATAGATAGATAGAATAAAGATAGAATATAAGATTAACTATAGAATATAAGAGTAAACACACTATACATAACACATTAGAAGTATATAGAAAAAGATAAATGGTAGAAAATTAAACAAAAGAGTAAGGTGCAACAATAAACTAAAATTATGAAGGAATAAGAATATATACAAGAATACACAGCTGTAAGCTAAACGGTACTATACTATATGTGCAAAAACTATGTTGATGTACAAAATTAAGGATATATAAAGAACATGTACAAGTGCAGTGACAGTGAAACTGCACATCCATTAAAAAAATGTTGAAATTGGGCATTTTGTTTGAAAAGGCATTAGAGTCACATCAGAAGTTATGAAATCACAGGCTTCCGACTGTGTTCATGACAGTCTGAGTCTAAAACTGAACCTGCAGAAACCAGTCTAAACTCTACCAATGCATCCGTAGGGACAGGAAGTGTTCGGATCCCCTCCATAACAGAGACCGCATTCACACAGAATTACTGAGTAGTTGAAAGTTTTCAAATATTTTGGCCCTTAAAACGGTTGACATTTAAAGTTATGAAATACTGGCACAAACTGTCAGCTGTCAGTGGCTTCAGTCCAGGAAATATTGTTAGTGATACAAGCCTTCATATCAGTTGGAGCGCCAAATACTGTTCTCACTTTGTGTAGCACATGTGGTCTGGCCCACACATGCTCATACCGGGCCCATAACGCACAACCCTCCTCCTACACAAGCCCGTCTATCTACACACTCTGACACACAACCACACACACTTGTCGTTTCTATTATGATACAACCCTGTCATTGGGAGAATAGTCTCATGGCGTTGGTTCCCAATGCGGGACCCGGGGGCCACCGAGGAGCCCCAGTGGGTTTTGTTCCGTGGATACACAAATAATTATTTTCATTTCAGTATTATTTTTATTTCCTTAACTTCCGTCCTTGGCAGCACCGCGGCTACTATCAGTCATACAACAGCTAAGAACTAAACTCATGTGCCTGGATGTGACGGGGGGGACGGGGGTCTATTGAGACATTTCTGGAGCCTGGGTTCATAATTTGCCATATTTTAGTGAACGTAGTCCAGGTTTTGTGTGTAGTCAATCATTTGGTCACATTCTTTAGACTTAATATCATACGTACCCTATGATTCTCAGCTTTATGAATTGATATTGACTGTTGTCTATGCGAAGTAGATAATATGCCGTGATGAATGGCTGACATTAGTGATGAAATTACATCAACCCTAATAGGCTATTGTCTTAACACACCTCGCCCATTCCTCTCCTCCCTATTGCCCGTTTAATTGATTAATTGCTGACGTGGATGGATGAGGGGTTGTGGGCCCTGAATCGGTGGCTGATTGCTAGTCAACCATAAACAGAAGCAGCCACACTGGGCCCTCAAGGGCAATATTCATGCTCCCCAACCTTATGGTGATTCCTTATCCAGCTCTGACAAGAGGAAAAATATTCGGCCATAAAAAGGCCGGTATCACCGGGCTGACATATAAAGCCCTCCGTCACTCCCTCTGCCTCCCTCTCTGCTTGTGATGCAGCTCCTTTAGCTGTCGGATGCTCAGCACACCCGTCGGACTCTGAAATCACCCATCCTCCTCTGCATGTGCACAGGCCAATCCCTCAGGTAGGCCCTGTGCCTCCCAGCTTTAAATATGAGCAAATAATGGCGGCGTGAGTGATGCTGCCTGTGTCCTTGACTGGGATCCTCTGTGTGCTATAGCCACATCTCACTGTCTCAGATCCCATGGGACACATAAAACACCCCCCCCCCCAAACACTCCCAAGGCTGTGGATGCACATGCACAAAGACACTGTGCTCTTTTTTTGTGTTTATACAACTGATAATGTTTGCGCTATGTATTTAATGAGGGGGGCACTGTGTCCACTCTAATGTGTTTGCATTTCAGATGTGGTGCAACAAAGTTGTAAAAAGGCCCCCCCCCACATTTCACATGTACTTTATGTATTAGTGTTTACTCGTGTCTTGCTGAAGCTGATGTTGGGTTACCATCAGGCTGTGGGGCTGCCACTAAAATCCTCTCATCAGCACAGTTGCCACTAAACTATGGCAAAGCTTCGGACAAGGGCTGACCGGGGCTAAATTTTTGTGTACGATAATATAAGGAATACGAGGGGTGGGGGGTGTTGTTCACCCTGCGGTTAGACATCCACAAGTGTCCGGCTTCTGGGAAAGAGGAGGCGACATGTGGCCAAAAAGGACGAGACCCCGTTGTCAGCCATACTTTATTTGCTGTGCTAATGCTGCAGCGCATTAACCCCTCCGCCTCTGAACCCCCCTAGACCGAGGCGAACGTCTGAACCCCAGCAACCGTCCGTGAAAACGCTGACACGTTCTTTACCCTGCAGGAAAAAAAACCCGTTGAGCGTGATGAGGTGGAGTGCACTGTGTGAAGAGGAAGCATTTATTCATTTATTCTGTTTATTCAGCAAAACAAACAGAGGTCAGGATTATGCTGCAACACTGATAGCTCTGTGTCTGCTACAGTTAAATTCCACATTAGGGTTCACTCTACACACTTTTATCGTCATTTCAAAGCCGCCGTCCAAGCGAAGCCCCCCAGCGAAATCTGATTACTTGGACTTTTACCGACTACAGCGGCTTCGAGAGGATCCAAAACACTAATTTGTTTCTTTGAGTCCATGTTTGAACAGTTGGTGTTGAGCACTTGTAGTCTTTTCCCTGAACATTAGATGGCGCCATTCAACCTTGTACAAACCCACTGCCACACATTTCATTTGCAGTGCCAGTGCCTGGTGTGTGGTACATGTGGATATCTCACATGAAAGAAATGTAATTAAGATTCTGTTCATAATGATGAAAAGTATGTTCTGATAAATGATGCTTTAAATATTTATCTCAATTGATATTTGTCATTTTATAGAAAATACAGTTGGAATGCATTTTGCATGTAATTGTGTAGATTTGTGGGAATTCCAGAACTGGTGTAAAACAGATAATAAAGTTAAAGTTTGTTAGAAATAAGCTGATTTATTTGTGATTACAAGCCAATGGTGGGAATAATGGAAGGACTGCAGAGGAAGATGCTGTAAATGTTGTCGAGCTCAGTGGAGTTGGACTTTGGAAAGTAGAGAGTGTGTGAAGTGAATCCTGGAGTGTGTTTGGTGACGGTGGACGACCACAGTGGGTGTCGGAGCAGGTCTAAATGAGCAGAGTTGGAGGCTGGGCTTGTGGCAGCGGGGGCAGTGGGAGCTCAGAGAGGGGGGGTCCCTGCCGGTGCTGCTTTAACTAGGACAAGCCTCTCCATGCTGGACCTCAGGGGCCGATCAGCCGGTCTCAGGAGAGGCTCCCCGCTCCGCCGTCTCACCAGGCCTGTCACAGGGGGCTGGAGCTAGGCTGGAGCTGGCTGGGTGAGGGGCTGCGGCGGCGGCGGTGGCGCTGGGTGGGGGCTGACATGCCGAGAGGGCAATTACAGCAAGGACAAAGACTACACAGTGATAAGTCCCCACAGCAGCCTAATGAAGAGAGCAGGTTAGCCTGTTAAGAGCACCGGGGAAATGAGCATGGCCTGAGTGCGTGTCTGTTTGCGGCTGTTTTTCTGTTTAACCTACCCGACCAGGATACATTTTCTGAGGTCATGTTGCTACCACGCTTGCTAACCCCCCTGACTGATGCCTTCCTGAGCCGCTGTTTTCCCCTCATAGAGCAAAAGGAAACAACAACATCAAACTGGAAACCAGTGCATCTGCAGGGAACTGTATTCCTGTGGCTGTGGACACGGTGTGAAAAAAGTCTCGGCGCAAGCTATTAATGAAATGAAACCTTTAAAATATCATGACTTCAGTGGGAAATTGTTGCACATTAGCGGATCCACAATTTGTTTTTATCAGGCACACTTAATGATTTTCTTAATAATGTGCCACTTAAAAATTCACTACATTATCTCCTGCATTTTATACTTGAAATAAATTGACGAGTCTGTAGGTGAGCAGCTACGGGAAATATATTGTGGATAAGAAAATAAGCAAAAAGTGTAAATCCGAAAATGAAAAAAAGGGAATCATTTCCAGAGAAGGATTAAGTGCCTTCCTCTTTTGGCCACTTTTGCATATCCAGCCCGGGTGTGATTATATCCAGATTGTGTTATCAGGCGACACATCCCAGATGCACCAACACTCTCTCCTTCTCCTCTTCTTCTTTTTCTTCTTTCTCTTTCTTTTCTTCTAACCCTTTTATTTTTTTTTCTTTATTATTATTATTTATTTATTTTTTTGGGGCGGCAGAGAGAGATGGTTTGTAGCTGATACTGCTGTGTTGGCACACCCGTCTGGGATCTGATAAGAGAGCCTCTGGAGCAGTGCTTATTCAAATCAGTGCATGTTCACAGTGAATAGGAGCAGGTAAAGGCAATAAGATACAACGCGATAACCTTTCTGGAGAGGGAGAGAGAATAGTTTTACACTCTGTTTCACAGCTCTGCTACACTAGATGAGGGATTTTCAGCAGACTCTAATTGATTTGCTTTATCCTGATTTAAAAAGAGAAATAAATAAATAAAACTAAAACATTTCTTTCCCTGCTGCGACTTGTAACAGACTTCATACACTTTTGTAAAGCACTGCAATGATTTTATCGCTTGGCTTTTGTTCATGTATTTTTTTTTATTTGCTTTGTAAATTGATCATCTTTCAACCTCCTCGTTGACCGATTTCGACTGATACTCGTGGGATGTTCTCTGAAGGATAGAGTGCATGTAAATATTAAATACATATTCACGTGTCATAACCAGGTTGTTCCCATCCTCCGTCTGTAATCTCCTTAAGACCGACTCTAAGATAAAAGTAGGGATGTGTTTGTGAGTGTTGATAAATCCGGGTACGTGTCAGTGACATAAACATCACATTAAATCAATTTAATTTAATAACGCTGATCCACGCTGATCATTTTTAAAGCCACTGCAGAAATCTGAAGCGAGGCTTAAAGCTTAATTGCAGAGTGGAGGGTGGTGTGCCAGGAGTCTCAGGGGGTGGGGGGGTTGTAACATATGTTGCGTGCGCTCGGTGCAAGACTCAGCAGCGATAGTTAAACATGGGGGTGAAATGCATCCTCCAAGGGCCTCCGTGTTAATGTGTTTGGCTTGTTCTGAACTCAGCCTCTCTACATCCCTGCATTGAAAACCCGCTCGCTTTAAAACTGTCGCCCACACTCTCTGTATTTTGATGATACAAATTATGAAGAAAATTTGAAAATTATTACAGGAATAACGGTAATTACTGCGATTAATAATTATCATGCCGCGGTAATATACAAATAATATATTTCAATTAATGTACCACTTTGTGTAAGTGTAATTTATGATTCCTGATTCCTTATGTGTGCCATGTTAAATCTGACTTGGAACTGGGCGCACAATTTAATACAACACAGCCTGAGCATTTTCTTTCCCAGAAAGGCTTTTTTAGGGTTTTATGTGTGAGAGGAAATGCAGAGTTGAGTTGTGAGCAGGTTTGATTCAGGTCTCATGGTCAGAGATGAGGTGAAGTGTGGCCCAAAAAAATAGTCAAACAAAAATCTATAAGATAAGATTAGTTTTATTTACCATTTTTACACATTCAGGCACGTAGGAGTTATTATGTAGAGGTCCGTCAGAGTACAAGTATAAAAGATCAAAAGATACAGTCAGAATAAAAGTCAAAGATGTAACGGTATAAAAGCAGGGTAAAAACAATTAAAACACAGTAACTGGCTGCTTGTCCATTATTAGTATTTTGTGTTTTTTGTCAGTGCGATGCTGTTGTGATGCGGATGCGGGTGCAGAGCTCTGACATGCTGCTGTGGTTTCCGGTGCAGGAGGCTGTTGTGCTGCTCTTTACGGTCAGGGGTCTAATGTTGGGGCTTGGGGTGAATTAATCTCTTCTGTATTTTCATATGGACTCTCACAGTACGCAGCCTACCCAGCCTACCAGATAATGAAACACCCCCTTTCCCCCCCTTTGCAACCAAACACCACTAATCTAATGTATTAGTCACCCTCGCTCGTGTACGGCTGAGCAATTATTGTAAAAAGTTTCCACGCCACGCCGAGGTGACAAAGGGAATATGGGTGAGGAGAGGAGGGCTGCAGACGCGTTTGACGGCTGCTGGCTGATGCTGATAGGCCAAACGGTGGTGGGAACCCGCCACTTTTAATCATGTGGTGGGTGACGGCTTTCATAAGAGCACGCGGCGACTCTGACAACTCTAATAAGGAGAGGTGACAGAGAAAGTTTCTGTGTTAGCGGCAAAACAGAGGGGGAAGGTCTCCTTGTTTTTTTTTTTTTTCTTTTTTTTCTTTTTTCATGAGTGTGATTTTTTTTTTTTTTTTTTTGGTTTTGGTTGAGTATAAGAGACGAATTTCACAATCTGAGACTATATTTGTGGTGAAAGAATGTCAGCATTAATAAAGGGCTGTGGGGACAAGGTCAGGCGGGTCCGTGTACAGCAGAGCACCCCGAGTCTGTTTGTGGCTCTGCAGACGAGGAAACACGCTAAGACGGCTGCATGTGCACAAGGTAACTGAACCGACCCCAGTCTGGCCCGTCAACGTCTCTGCACACTCTCATTTATGATTCTTGAGCCTTTTTTATTCAAAGACAATCTCAGCTCTGCAAAAAAAAAGAAGCAAAAAGGAATGATGCTTTGAGGATATAATTAAAGATATCGTTCAAAGAACAACTTTTTGCATATTTGAATTATTACTGTCGTTAAAAACCACACAAAATATGGAAATATGATTGCCGGAAGCACATAAATCAATGATCAGCAAGGCCTCAGAGCCCAATAAATATGGGGAGTTAAATACTTTAAAATGCAAATCACATCTTAAAATTTGCATATGGGTGAATTTAAAGGAAGTGTGCTTCCTTAAGACCCTCTGAGGTAGAAACGATGGGAGCTGGAGGGGGTTCGGGCGGAAACAGACAGGCAGTCGCTGTGGTTTTTATTTTTTCACGTTGTCATTGGTCAAGTTGTCGGATGGCTCTAAATGATAGCAGCTGAAGTGGGCTGACAGACACCACCGCATCTCTTTTGTGGATCCAGAAAGTGCCTTAAGTGATCTGAATAATTAGGAGTTAATTATTCTTCATCCATCTAAATCAGAAAAGGACAGATATGGGAATGGAATTTATAATTTTAGCCCGACGTCCTGTCTTGTTCTAATGTGGTAAACTAAAGTGACTGTGAATAATACCTACTGACCTTCCAGTAATTACGCCTTGCCTGGCAATTTGCTTGCTGTTGCTAATTGAGGGTATTGATTCAGTGAGATTCATATTAAAAATACATATGTTTTATGGCTGGGCTTTTTTTCTCCTGGTTGTCTTTAATGTATTATTAATCCTTATTATTTTATTTTATTTATTTATTTATTTTTTTAGCAATAATTAGCAGACAGGATGTACTACACCGGAGGGTTGGAGTACTTTCTTTGTCCTACTCCTACCCATTGTTGCAGGTACTCTATATTTTGCCAAAACTTTTTGCTGAATCTAAATGAGTTTTTGTTGTGTTGAGCTAAACAACGAACAGCAGCAGCGTGTGTGAATTTTAAGGGGTTGCACAATTAAAACCACTACGTTACATAGATCGTTCAGATGCAGACCGTTGTAGCAGCTGTAATATAGCTACTTTTTAATTTTATTTAACCTTTATTTAACCAACAAAAAAGCTCATTGAGATCAAAAATCTCTTTTTCAAGAGCAGCAGAAGTTGCACAAAATAGAAATCACACCCATACATCCACACTAAAAATATACTTAAAACACAATAAAAGTCGGTTCTAAAACTCATATATAAAACACTAAATAAAAACATACATGTTTAAGTGGTACTAAAACTATAAAAACAATGTTCCTTAAAAGCATCTCAAAGCAGAATCTGGTTCAGTCAATTACAAAAACATTTACATCTGGATTTATCCTTTTCCCGTTCATTTAAAACACAGGTGTCAAACATGCGGCCCGGGAGCCAAATCCGGCCCGCCAAAGGGTCCAGTCCGGCCTGTGGGATGAATTTGCGAAATGCAGAAATTACACTGAAGATATTAACGATCAATGGCGTGAAAATCATTTTAATTCAGGTTCAGGTGGATTAGACCGGTAAAATACAATATAATAATCTATAAATAATGACAGCTGCAAATTTTGTCTTTGTTTTAGCGTAAAAAAGTAAAATTATATGAAAATGTGTACATTAACAAAGTGGCCTATAATGAAAAATGTGAATAATCTGAACAAATATGAACAACCTGAAATGTCTAAAGAGAAGTAAATGCAATTTTACCAACATTATACCTATTACTAGATGTTTTGTGTATTTGTAATTGTAATTTAAGTTGTAATGCACTCGTGTAAATGATAAACTGAGGCAGAATATTGTTAAAATTCCACTTGTTATTCATTTCAAGTTGTTCATGTTATTCAGATTTTTAGGGAAACTTTGTAGATGTTAACATAGATAATGTTGTAGATAAACATTATCATCCTATAATTAAACTTTTTTCACTTTATTATTTTACTGGTCCTTCAGATCATACTGGGGTGAATGTGGCCCCTGAACTAAAATTCATTTTAACCCCCCCAATTTAAAATGACTTTGAATGGATTTAAACAGACCAGTTCCTTCAACCTCTTATGAATTGTAAATAATTATCAACGTGGAGGGTTTAGTGTAAACCCCGGTCTCATGTTTAAAGACGCGGTGGCGGCTCCAGCGGATCAATGGACATGATGTCTCTTTGTGCATTAACACTTAGGTTAGAGTGTTAGGTTAAAAACCTGTCCAGAACCTCCCTGGGGAGAAAAAAGACGAGAGAGAGAAAAATCAATTCCCCCTGTGGAGTCAGAAGGGCCATGTTTTGGTTCTGAAGGCATCCCTTTACCGATACTGGGTGGTGGTGGGGGGGTCGGACTGTCACCGCTGAGTGTTTGCATGTGTGAATGCCCTTCTTGTGGCGCCTCCAGGTATTGACCAGCACGGAGGACGAGATGCTTCGCCTTAAACCCGTCTCTCCTCCCTCTTTAGCCTGTAATATTTTAAGGCTTTTGGACCAACGCCGTGGCGGCTGTGGCAGCTCACAGCCTCGTAATAACCCAGATAGGAATCGATGGCGCTGGGTTTAGGCACTTACCCCTGCTAAAACTGGTAAACTCATTTGTCTTTCCCGAGCAGCGTTCCCTCCGTTGTTTAAGGAGACACTTAAAAGAATCCCCTGAATTAAGATAATGTGACTGTTGGTGTGTGATCGGGCCGGCTCAGCTGAAAGGACAAGCAGCTTTAGCTCTTTTATTAGCTCTCTGTTTAAGGGGCCATACATGTTTTGACGGAGTCCGACTCTCTTTATTTTATTTCTGTCATGCCGATTAGTGTGCCAGGGAACACCCGCTCTGCTGCTACACCCCCCTCCCCCCCCTCCACCGGACGGCTCTGAGTGTGTGTGTTTGTGTATGTTAAGTATGCCGGCTCTAAATGAGATGGACCAGAGTGTGATGGCCCTGCTGCTTCTTGTGTTCAAGCCGACATGAATGCCTCGACACAAATTTCTGCTGAAGGACTCAATGGATGCTGTGAAATCGTATTTGCTGTACAGCTAATGGCATAGGACTGGTTCTGCGAGAATGTTCCTCAGAGCAAGAAAACATGTCATTTGGCCATAATGCACCCTGACCATGTGTTCTGTACCACGCACAGGCCGTTACTGTACGGCTGGATGGACGGGTGTGATCAGGAATGAACACAAAATGATAAAGGTCATTGACAAAAACAGGAAATATTTGAATGGTTTTGTTTATTGTTTATTTATTGCATTTTCTGGACCTGTGGATACGCTTCAGTCTGAGCTCCATCTACAAACACTGATTCCTTTGACTGATTTTAAAGAGAGTGTTGACACTCTGGAATCAAGGCTGTAGGTCTGTAAATGTTTCTACTGATTATATATATGTTTATTCCTGTGTTTGAAAATGCTTTTATTATTGTAAAAGTGTCTCGCTGTCACCTGGGCGAAGTGTTCCCCATTTCAATGAGACCAACCTGGTTAAATACAGGTTAAATAAAAACTCGCATTTCAGGTTAAAAGAAAAAAAGGCTAAATCAGCAGATGCTGGTGTTTCCACCCCGTAGCATCAGCCCAGCTGAGCCTTCAGAGGTGCTGTTAGAGGTGTCTAGTCTGGGTAAAGTAGGACGAAGTGTCACGTTCAGTAGGGGAAGAAGAGGAAAACCTTGTTATAAACAAAAGAAAAGAAAGAAGGAAGGGAGGAAGCATTTTGATGAGTCAGTAAAGTGACTCCTGTGAGACTCAAACTCCTCTTCAAACCCACCTGGGTGTCTCTTCATCCATTACCATGGACCTGTTTGGCGTTACCAGGGCGTCGCTGTCTCTCTCTCTCTCTCTCTCTCTCTCTTTTTCTCTCTCTTGTCCGTCCAAACGCCACTCCGCCGTGGGTGCTGCTGGGTGCTGCTGCTGGTGGTAATTAGGCGTCACAACACTTAGCCCGGGTGTCTCGCACACCGCCCAATCCCTTGTGACGTGACGGAGAGATGGAGGAGTTATTCAGAGCTGCAGCTTCTTCTGCTCTGCTGGTCATCTGTCCTGTTCAGGGCCCATCAGCCTAAACACCACCCACCCAACACGCACCCCCATCCTCCACCAGGCGCCGGGGGGCGGCGCACAGCGTTACTCAGAGATACCAGAGCCCCCGAGGGGAGGAGAGGGCTGCGGGGGGGTGGTTTAAAGGGTGTGTGTTAGTGTGAGTGCAGGAAAGGGGGGTGTTAGTCAATACTCAGACCTCTGCATCACTAACTGTACACACACTACAGATCAATATGAGGTGAAGGCACGTAGATTTGACTAATTACTGCAATAATTAAAGGGGTCGGTTGTGATTAAAATGAAATCAGTGTATGGTCAATTTTCAGGTAAATAGATTCAGACACAGTGGACTAATCCTGTTACAGCTTTGTTGCTCCCTTGTCATAAAATCATTTGAGAAAACTATTTTTGTGAAGTTTTGTGTTTTTTTGTTTTCTTTTTTTCTTAACCAGGGAGTAACTTTCTGCGTTTATTGTTAAAGTGATGGCCGGTGATGTTAACCAATGAAAACTCACCCAGGTCTGGTTCAATTCAGTCACTTAAATCAAACATAATGTACAAAAACTGGCAAAAAATTACTGATATTTCACACAACCATCTCAAACTCAGACTCCACTTTACTATCATCCAATCATTAGACACGATAGAGTGAAATATAGTTCCCCAGGTCTCAGTGTTTGTAGCATAAAATAATGAATAAAATGGATAAAAGCAAAATAGAATAGTATAAAAAGTACCATCAAAGCCGTTAAAATATAATAAAATGAACCTCTGAATATGTACAATATACAGCAGCAGCTTAAGGTGGAAATAAAGTGATAATAGTGGCTGTAATCATGGCCTGTTGTTAAGGCTGTCAGTATATTGGGGGGGCGTTCCTGTGTTTGTTGTTAAAGTGATGCCCGGTGATGTTGACCGGTGAAAATTCAGTTGCTTAAATCAAACAGAATGTACAAAGACTGCTCCTACTTTTACACAACCATATCAGATTTAAGGTGGATGCTTGTTGGCGTACGTGCCTGTTCCAGTGGTATTTGCATACGGTTGTTGATCCTTTATTAATAACACATATTTTAATCCCATAACAAAAGATTTGATTGAATAATGAAGGAGGCCGAGGTGGGTGCAGGGTGGGAGAAATGTGCTGTGGCAGTAAATTTGGAGTTTGCGTGGCGTGCCGATGTCGGCGGCTACGAGCTGCTTTCATGTCCCTGAGCCACGTTCACGTCCACTGAAGAGTTGTGTTTCTACACAGGTAGGCAGTTTGGGGAAGAGGGGGTAAAAAAAAGACACCAGAGGAATCAAAGGATGTTCCCTTTTTAATAATGTAATAAATATTCTAATTTCTAAAAATAAAACCTCCTCTTCATCCTTCCTGCTAATCTGAGCAGTAATTTATTCCAACCCAAGGCCATATTAGTATGCTAGCCAAGGGCAAAATGGTTACGACAAGACCAAGTTCCTTCAAAAACTAAGACACATAGAAAAAGAGAGTGAAAAGACCAGACGGCAACTTCTAGACAGGACTTGACTAAGATCAGGTGGCAGCAGATTGGATGTTTACAGAGGGATCGGACTTCTGCACTGGTGAATTTATACCTTTATGGAAGGGCTACAATAACACACTGCGCCATAGTCTCTCACAATTCAGGGAGTAATAATAAATCAACATAAAAATTTTAAAGAAGAAAAGAAAAAGAAAAGGGCAAGGTACTGGTTTAAGAGCTAAAAAATGAAGCCTAAAGCTGTGATCGGGGCTGCACACTCAGGCGCTTTTTTTTCTTCCTGATTAATTGCAGCTGAACTGTGAGTTTCCATGTCTTCCTGTGTGTGTGTGTGTGTGTGTGTGTGTGTGTGTGTGTGTCCACATGGATATATTGATGTCATTTTATGATAAGCAATTGAGCAATAGGACTTTGTACCAACCATCAAACAGACACTTCATTATGGGAGCAGTGATAACAAATACATTGTGTAGGATAATGATGGCAGTGGTTCATATTGTTCATTATACGTCTGGGTGTCACACGGCTCCTGGAATTTATATGCGTGTGTGTGTGTGTGTGTGTCTTTGTTTTTGTCATTTTACAACATCATGTTTCAGCAAATTAACGTCTGAACCATTGGGAAGAAAAATATACCATCATTTGCCAACGGTGACAAACTATATATTTTAGATAATGATTGCATCTATTGGCTTGTGCATTTGCAAATGTGAAGTAATGAATTTCCTTTGTGAGCAATGAAAGCAAACAGAGATATTATGTCACTTTGCTTGAATAGGCCCCGTGTTTCCGTGATTGACGGTCGTGTGATGATAAACTGTATCTGTAAGGAAAAAAACCTATTGTTTTTATAACATGGACATGCTAAGTAAGCGCACGTGAGTGTTTGCGTCGACTATCGTAGGCCGGTGTCGGGTCCCGTTCAGGAGGTGGGAGGTGTGTGATGTGGCGTCTGACTGGCGGCGGCCTCCAGCGCGGCGGTGGCGGCGCCTGCCTCCGACTCGTGGGCCCGTCAAAGGTTTTGGGGCAGTGGACTGAGTCGACGCCTGCCACGCACATGTCACGGCTTCTCTCCCTGATGAGCCCTGCAGTTAAGCAATCAACAGTATTATTGCATAGAAATGTATATATTTAAATGGTGAAACAATGACAGTTTCGCTTGATTTATGGTGCAAGGCAAGGTTTAATTAATTGAAAAATGCATATTACCCCGTGACTTAATTATTAGCTAATTAATCATAGGGTACTTGTTCAGCGTTCCCCCTCCTGTTTCCCTTCTTTTGGGGCATTTTTCTGTGTGCGTCTGACACTTGAGTTTCCTCCCGGGGTCATTTTTGTGTGAGGTCATGCTTTTTCTTCCTGAGTGGTTGTTGAGATGGAGAACATGCGTCGCAGAAAGCCGACGGTGGAGCCCAGACCGCACGGCTCAGGTGAAAACGCACTGAAGTGTGTGACTTTTAAAGTCTTTCTATCATACAGGACTGGGACTGTGGAGAAGGCATTTGGGACAGAATTTATATGAGCCTTTGAAGTGTAATATTAGAGCAGCTAAGGTCGCATAAAACCAGGGCCACGGCACATTTTGGAAACTCTTAATATGTCTGTGTGAATAGAAAAATACATATACAATTGTGTGTATTAGGTTTGTGATTCCGAGGCAGGATTCCTTCTAAAAACAAGCCCCCCAGCAGGACTATGACGCTGACATGTTAGGAACCTACACACACGGACGACGAAACAAGGCTGTAACTGATACGTCCTCTTTAACTTAACCCCGTCAGCCCCATGACGTGGTCAGGAGACCCGTCTGCTGCTCCTAAATGTGGTCAAACGTTCTCCTTAACTCAGCCACAAACACGTACAGATCCACAGACGACCTGCCCCACACACCCCAAACCCCACAGTACAACCACCAGGCTGTTGCACACACAGGACGTATTCATACACCCTTTACCATCCGTGAGCGATACTGGGGGTCATGCTCAAAAAATGGTAAACACCTGGGTGCTGCAGCTGTCAGTGGTTCTGAAGGAGGGTCTAAACATATGGTCCATGGGCCAAAACCGGCCACCAAAGGGTTCAATCTGGCCCACTGGATGAATCAATGTAATGCAGAAATTACACTGACGATATTAACAATCATTTTAGTTCAGGTTCCACATTCAGACCAATATGATCTAAAGTGGATCAGATCACTAAAATACTATCATAATAACCAAACAACTAGAAGAGTAAAATTACATGAAAATGTTTACATTTACATTTGTGAATAACCTGAACAAATATGAACAACATGGAATGTCTTTAATATAAATCAGTGTATTTGTACCAATATTCTGCCTGTTACTAAATGTTTTGTGTATTTGTAAATCCACTCCGATCTGTAAATTGTAATGTATATGCTTAAATTACAAGTTGATGCATAATATTATTAAAATTGCGCTTATTTTTTTTTAAATTTCTAATTGTTAATTTTTATAGTTTGTAGATATAAACATTTTCATAATGTAATTTTCCTTTTTTACTCTAAAACAGAGAAAGATTTGTATTTGTCATTATTTATTGTGCTATTACTTTACTGGTCCGACCCACTTCAGATCATACTGGGCTGAATGTGGAACCTGAACTCAACTGAATTTGACACCCCAGGTCCAAATAGCCACGTTTATGTCAGATGTTTGTTTTTTTTTTTTTTCCTGAAAATGCAGGGTGGGTTGATCGAAAGATCACGGATTTCCCGTGATGAGAGCTTCTCCAGAAAGCCACCGTTAGAAAATGATAGGGAATGGACACATTTGATGCAGGCATCTGAGGCAGAGGAGGGGGTGTGGCTCTGAGTGGGGGCCGTCCTGCCAAAACACCTTACCCTCAACAGCCGCTATCTGGCCCCCGTGTGTCTGTGCTGGGTAATGGTAAGCGTTTTAAACTATTAGAGCTGCTGTGAAAAAGGCCCGTCTGAGTGCAGAGCTGTCAGTCTGCAATGAGCCAATTGGGGGTGGGGGGCTGTCATGGCTGTCACTCAATGGGAGGATGAGAACTGTTTGGCCCTAATGGATTCCTCCAGGCGGACGGCTTACACGGCGGCTAGAAGTAAAATCGATGCGTTGTCATGAGCGAGTGAGGCATCATCAAACGGCCAGGTGGACGGCGGGGGGGGGGGCTGGTAGTTACGTCTGTATCAGCCTGTGTGTGTGTGTGATTTGGAGAGAAGAGACAGACAGATGCTCGGCTCGGCTTTACACGCCCAATGGGGCCTCGGCTATGATTGTAAGCATGAAAGGGGGCTCTGACCTCCATCATCTCTGTTGCTTTTATTTTCCGGTTCTCTTGGAATCGGACACAGATACACACAGACGTTCCCACACACACACACACACGTACACGGAAACAAATGTGAAGCTGTGTAGATAGCGCTGGATCGCCCCGACATAAATCAAACATCATCTCGTAGGCAAAATCACTTTTCATACAACAGATTTCTATTCAGTGATTCCAGGTTTTGACTAGCACCTGCAGAGAATGAGGCAAGTGGATATCAAAGGAGGCCGACAAGTCTAACAGTCGGTGACAGGGTTTCACATCTGCACATCTTTACTCCCAAATGCAAATGTTTAATGCAGCAAGAAGAACGGACTGGAAAAGCATGGCAGGAAAAGAGGAACATGGAGGAGCTGCAGGAGGACGGTTAACAAGAAAACCCGAAGAAACACGGAAGAATAAATCTACTGGAAATCCATTCTATAAAACGCACATGTCAAAGTCCTTTAGGTTCAGGTTCTACATTCAGCCCAATATGATCTAAACTGGATCAGAACCAGTCAAACAATAACTGTGGAAAAAGTTAAATTACATGAGTCAAATGTTTACATCTACAAAGTTTCCCTGAAAGTGTGAATAACATGAACAGCCTGAAATGTCTTAAGAAAATAAGTGCAATTTTTCCAATATTCTGTCTCAGTTTATGGTTTCCACATGTACATTATAACGTACAGATCACAGTGGTTCTACCAATGCACACAACATTAGTCATTTTGAGAAATTTGAGAAACATGAAGCCAACAAGCATGACCAAATTAAGCAATAAAATAATAATTAAGCAACAAAACCTTTTACTTTTTTCTACTTTTTTAAGAAAAAAATGTGTTTATTCTGTTATTGTTTTACTGGTTCTGATCCACTTTAGATCATATTGGTCTGAATGTAGAACCTGAATAAACTGACTTTAACCCCATTGTTTATATAAAGTGTAATTTTTTCACTTCACTTTTCACATAAATTCATCCTGTGGGCCGGATTGGAGCCTTCAGCGGCCGGTTTTGGCCCACGGGCCATATGTTTGACACCTGTGCTATAAAATAATACTTATTTAGTCGGTGTCTTTGAAGTGTAAACAGACGGACGTCGATGAACTGTTCTCTTTGGACATGGGCCTCCGGGATTGTGATGGGGCTGCCCTCTGGCCCCCGCAGGGTCCCGAGAGGGCGGGGTCTAACTTCAGTTGATTGGCAGGTGGAGTTGGAGGAGATTGCTCCAAGCTGGCGTGGGTGCTGATGCTGAGCAGGGATGCTGGTGTTCAACTTCCTCACTTGGCCTCTGCCTGGGTTCAGTCAGACTCCTGTCAGCCCGTTTCCCTTAAAGACCCCCCCCCCCACACACACACACACACACACACACACCCAGCACGGTGCACAGGAAC
>JAPQRQ010000009.1:25515466-25528057 GCA_037367365.1 Apogon talboti
ACATTAGTCATTATTGTTTTGTATCCCAGACCCCTGTTAGAAAAGAAACACCTGGATTCAACGTGTCCACATACTTTCGTCCACATAGTGAATGACTGTAATTATGCTCTGAGGCTAATGAAATACATGTAGTGACAAATATCTCCAACATGTTCAGATCTCTTGACAGGCCTGTGAAAATGCCGGCTGTGTGTTAAAGACTTGTCGAGCGCTTCCTTCCCGTTTCAGATACGAAGCGGCCTTATCCTGGTGTGTTTCTGATTTCCTGCACCGTCTGGTGAAGGTAGCAGCTTTGCATGCTGGGGTCACACCTGTAACGTATTTCACACTGGGTTATATTTTGAGTGGCCACCTGGATGAGGAAATAACATGTTCACGGTGCATGAAGACTGCAGCCCTCCCTGCCAGGTAGGAACAGGTGTGTGTTTTAAAGCACGGACACGGCAGTCCGTCCACAGAACATCGGCCACTTCAGCTCCACCGGCTCTGCCTCTTCTTACCAAACACCAGACAGTTTTTAAAAGTTAACTGGAAAACGTGGCCGCCGTGAAAATGTTTTTACGATTAAGAATAATAGCGGACATGTTATGACATAATAATCTGGGTGTTTTATGAGGAAATTATCTGGTGATTCAAATTCCTAAGGTGTGTTGTATTGTTACGTCTGTTGTTTCCAAAACTAAATTAAATACAAAAAAATGGAAATGGGGAAAAGTGTCAAAGGCCATTCCACACTACATTTACTAGAAGGGGTTTTTTCTCTCCGTGCGCTGGGAGAAGTAATGGCATTTTCCAGTCCAACTTCTGTTTAGCTGGACTAATTTTTTTATTATGTGCAGCTCCAGGGCATGTGAATGGAAAGATTGATTGTGTGAATGCAGTTTCTGTCAGCCACAAACAGGCAATGAAATACCAAGCACACCTGCAGCAGAATGCACTTTTGACAAGCACATACCAATGTAAGCCCCTATTAGAAAAACAATGAAGTATATCATCAAATATTTATGGGACATAAAGTGCTGGAGAGCGCTAAAAGCGAGCGCGCCGTGGCACCGGGTCGAAATTATTTCACGTGTGTAGGTGGACTGGAAATATTTTAGAAGTGGAGGAGCTCCTGTTTTGGACGGTTTCCTCCAAGTGTGTGTGTGATTTTATTGAAGACAGTTAAAGGTGTGTGTGCATTAATAATGACGTCACTCACTCTGGACCAGTTCATCCACAGAATAAACGTAAAGAGCAGCGTACTGTACAACAGGAAGTCAATGTACTTTTATTATTTACTTAATCACAAAAATAAAGGAGGTCATCTCTGATTACATTTACAGACTTATTTTCCATTTTTAAATTTACACTCTGTTAAAGTTGGATTTCTTTAGTGCGTTCAGTCACAGTTTGCTGCCGCTGACAGTGGGCGGGGCCACCTCCACCACCACCTTCCCCAGGTTCTTCCCAGCGTACATGTAGTCCACGGCCCGGAACACCGCCTCCAGGCCCTGGAACCGCCCCCCCTCGGCCAAATCCCCACAGTCCACCTCACACGCCAGCGTCCCCTTGGCCAGCATCTGCATCATGGCGCCCAGAGCCTCCCTGTATTCGCTGACGAAGTGAGGCAGGAAGAAGCCCTTAATGCTGGCCGACTTCTGCAGCAGCTTCACCGGCAGAGTCCCGCCTCTGAAGGGCGGGATCCCAGACTCGCTCTGGTACCCGGAGATGAAGCCAATGACGATCAGCCTCCCCTTATTGGCTAGACAGTTCAGCGCCAGCTCCAGGACGCTGCCTCCCACCGACTCGTAGACCACGTCGACGCCCCTCGGGTACTCGGCCCTCAGGGTCCGGCCCAGGTCCTCGGTCTTGTAGTTGATTGGTCTGTCGCAGCCAATGGACTTGAGGAAGCCAGCCTTCTCATCAGATGAGCAGGTTCCGATCACATGACACCCAGCCTGTTTGGCGAACTGCACGGCGAACTGTCCGGTTCCTCCCGCGGCCGCCGTGACCAGGACGGTCTCGCCTTGGGTCAGGTCTCCCAGGCATTTCAGGGCGATGTAGGCCGTGGCGCCGCTGACCAGCAGGGTGAGGAACTCGGGCTTCACCGAGGGGACGCGCACCGCCACCTTCGTCGGCACCACCGTGTACTCGGAGAAGGCGCCGCTGCCAAAGTAGGCCACCGTGTCCCCGACGGTGAAGTGGGCGCTGGCGCTGAGGCCTACGCCCACCACCTCACCAATGCCCTCGAAGCCGGCATCAAATGGAGGCTTCACTGTGGGGTCGTACCGGCCCGCAGAGTAATTAATATCAGAGGCGTTGATTCCCACAAAACTGGAAAACAGAGAAAACATGAACATGAGAACAAAAGAAGTCAATTCAACTCAACTTTATTAAAAAGCACTTCAAGAACAAGCACAGCTGGAACCGATGATGCCTTCAGGTGCAATCAGGAAAATTATCCTTCCCACTTGTGAATTTGAAATTCCGCTTGCGTTGTGTTCAAGTGCTTTTGTTGTCGTAGTGAAATGAAAAATGTCTGATAGACAATTTTTGGTGACCTGCTACTTCGGTAAAACAGTTTGGACGCGTTCATTCATCTGATACAGTATTTTTTTGCAAATTTTTATATATTTTTTTTCAAATTGTGGATACTATTAGATGTGCAAAATCCTCAGCCAACGGCAGCAGAACGTTAATAAAAGCATTCTTTATCGTTCACGATGAATCCCTTGTTGCTCTCCACCATGTTGAAGAGGTCAAAGGTCATTTTCATTTGGCCAGCTCAAGTATCAACATTTTTTCCCCTTTCTCCAGTGGAAAATGCGACGTGAGGGGGCGTTCGTGTGCAGTTTTCGAGTTGGTAACAAGTATTCACCATAATTCCCAGAGCAGGCGAAGGCAGCGTAAGTGCTGTCCATCAGTCACAAAACCGTAACCGCCAACCCAACGATGACACAATAAAAACACTCCAACTAGAGCAGAAACTACATACAGAAAACCCATGAATGTACGATATCCAAGGCGTCATTAGTGTAAACACACGTTTCCAAAGTGGCGTCTGAAGGTCAGGACTTCATCTTCTTTGTGCAGACGCGTCTACATGGGCACTAACACTTTGGTTTGTTTTGGCAATGATTCCGTTTTCAGTTGAAGAGAACAGTCGTGCTCTGACAGGAAAGGCTTGTATCACAAAACACACTGCATGATGTCATGATTCATGGTGTTCAGAGACACACACAACCAACCGCACTTCTACAGTCGGAGGTAGTTCCTCCTCAACGCGCTCGTTTCCTTACTTTGGTAACAGAAACAAATCTGTGACAAGGGGACGTCTAAATAAATCATTTCCCGTCTTTTGGAGCGCCACACATGCTGCGCCTCATTACTGTGGACGACACACGTGGACTTTGTGCTTGAAGATAATGCTTCTGTGATTTACACACAGGAAATGATCATGTAACAAAACTATTTGATGGCAGTAATTTACACGTATGCAATCTACTTTCCACTCGCAGAGAAACGTTATGATCAGAAGGTCCAAGAATTCAAACGCACATGAAGAACTAATAGTGTGTTTAAATAGAAACGGTCTGAAACAGAGAATATAAAATATAATTTTATCATCAGGTCCAACCTCATACATGTCAGAGTGTAGATTAGGTGTGTGTGTGTGTGTGTGTGTGTGTGTGTGTGTGTGTGATGGAAAAACTGGATTATTAAAAATATTACCTGAAATATTTATGGTTTGAAGCCATTTAAATTAAGCTAATTAATGTATTTAGATTTTTTAAAATAGAATTGAAAAGACAACAGTTGCCTTTCTAATGCAGGACCAAGTATTTCCTGTCCAAACCTTCTGTTCTGTTTGAGTGAAATGTGAACATGTATTAACTGGAACACACAGCTCCTATAATAATATCCAGTCTGAGGAAAAACAGATTAAATGATGGCAGAAGTAAAACGTCCCCGTGAAGCTGAATGCAGCTTTGTCACTGCAGTCATGATGCTTTGAGTTCTGTGTGTGTGACGCTCACATCCCATTTCCACTTTTATATTTCACCAGGATTGCACTGATACTGTGCAACACGGCAGAAGTGACTCTCAATTTGTACCAGAATCACACAAAGCAAACGTCTGTTTACTGTGAAGTGGATGAGAGCTGTGGGCCGGTCGGGGTTCTCCACCGGTCAAAGGTCTGGCTTCATGAGCACGGATCACACACACACACACACACACACACACACACACACACACACACTCCTGTAGGAGATTTTACACAAGGTGGAATAAAAACAGGATTTTATTGATGGTAAATATTGTGTTGGTCTCTGAGGTGAGTGGATATGAGCTCATTTAACATTTACAACAGATCAGACCTGATGATGAAAGGAGGTTCAAACCGTCACCTCCACATGGAAACGACGACACAAAGAAAATCAAAGGTTGAAGATGACGAGTTTGGAACTAATGTTAAGATTCGTATTTCTCAGTTTGTGTCCCATCAGGTGATCTGAGCCCAGGTGGGTTTAAAGGAGCTCTGACTGTGGATCCGCTGCTGATGTGATTTACACAAATTATGCAGCAGTTTCCATCCTCCTTCATCTCCTTCTCCATCATCTCCATCTCTGGATGCCAGGCTGAGCTCGTGCTGTTTGCAGGTTGGTGACGTAGGACACGAGAGAGAGGGAGAGAGAGAGAAAGAGAGAGAGGGAGATGCTGAGATGGATTGATAGACAAATGCAGTGAGGGCGGAACTTGGAATTACAGCCCCGCGCGCATTCCTCATCTTTTCCGTCTTGTGATGCTGCTGCTGATCGCAGGTGCCGGACATGGGTAAACCGAGGTAAGCGAAGCCCTTTTTTCAACTTCTCAACAATATTGTGACAGATCTCCATCATGTGGAGGTCCACAAATAGACCAGAACCCGCTCTGGGTCATCTGTCGTAATTCCGAACGCGCACGGACCGAACCGGATCAGTTCCAGCTCAAACACAACTACTTACCGATTTCTGACGAGCAGCTCCGCGTCCCCCGGCGTCGGAACCGCGACGGTTTGCACAGAAACGGCCTCTCTGAACCTGGGACTGAGCCTGGTCACGACCAGCTTCCTGGTCGAGCTCGGTATGGAGGATCCTGTGAAATCCATGAAGTGCGCGGAGTAGGACGTGTCTATGATGAGGCGCCGCGGAACCACCGCAACTCCACAAAGTGCGTCGGTGGCCGCGCGCGCCCCCCGGACGAACCGGACCACCCCCCGGCCGAGTCCCAGCGGCAGCCGAGCGGACATGGGCCCGGAACGAGCCAAAGTTCACGGACAAGTTGCGGTGCGTTCACGGCCGTGTGAGCCCGTCCGCCGTTAGCCTGCGCTAGAGGCTCCTCTGCGACGCAGGCCGAGCCGAGCCGATCCGAGCCTCAGGCGGACCACACGCGGTCCCCGATCCAAAACAAAGCCTGGTTCGTAGTGTGAAGGCCGGTTCGTGGGCTGAGCTCGAGCGGCGGTGGGTCTGCGCGCGGCGCTGTGGCGGATCCGCAGCTCCACATGGTCCCTCCCCTTCCCGGACACACACGCACTTCCTACTAAGGTGAAACAAATCAATCCTCATCTCCAACACAACCCTCCCACCGAACAGTACCGAGCCCCGGGTCCGCGCACACGAACCGAACAGAACCTTGGAGCGCGTCACGGATCCCGGTCCGGTTCCGTCAAACCCACATGTTCACCTGCACGCGCCGGTGTCAGGGTTCACCCCCCGGTTCACATCGAACTGGTTTCACCCACTGTCACCTGACCCACAGCCGCTGGTTCTGGTCTAACGTGGTCCAGAACCTGCGGACCGGGTCAGGGGACGATTTTATGTTAGAGGATGAAATCCAAGTTTCCCAGAAGCCTCAGCTGATGTGAACTAGTTGTGCGCGGTCCGTGTTTTTGTGAGTTGGCTTTAGTTGATCTAAGTTCCGAAAGGATCCGATCCTTTGTCGGAGGTTTGGGATTTTTCGAGCAGAGGCAGAAGGAGAGAGAGAGAGAGAGAGGGAGAGAGAGAGGGGGAAAACAAGACAATTAAAAAGATTGACAGGTAGCTCCTCTGTCAGGGGTGACGCTCGTGGAGAGGGGAGGAGTAAAAATGTAGCAGGAAAAGCCACTCGATGCGTCTGTCTATCAGTTGAGACTGTCTGAAACAGCTCCTGGATCCACCGCCGTCACAGTTTTTTCTTTTTGGAAGACCTCGGATCAGTCCCTGGAGTCCCCCCCCTCCATTTTTTGCGTTTTAAAGAGACAAATATTTGAGTCCATGTCGATGTGATCTGTTGTTGGCGAACCCTGGATGCGCCTGCGTCTGTTTGTGACCCTCTGCTTCCACCGCATCAACAGCCCGACTGGGACCAACGTACAATGAGATGAGCGCCGGGAAGCCGTTCCCCGACTCCTAAACCGTAAGTACCGGAGGAAACCGGGCCGAGGTGCGTGTGTGTGTGTCCCCGGTGGGTCGGGGGAGGAGGACGGGTCTCCGGCGGAGCGCGGACGCAGATCCGGGCTGAGGCGGCTGAGGCTGGTGACGGGACTGACATGAACCCATCTAACGCCTGTCTGTCTCTGCTCTCTCTCCTTTCTGTGTTTCAGGTCTTTGGCTCCAGAAGAGAAGGAAATACGAGGATACGTTACTTGTCAGAAGTGTGCGCTGCGCTCACACGGGACTTATTTTTGTGTTTTCCACCAGAGTTGATTTATTTTTGAGTTTTGTTGTGCGTAAAAAGCGCAGCACGCCGCCGCCGCCGTCCCCTGCGAACAGCTCTGGAGATTAGGAGAAATTTTTTTTTCCAGGGGGAGTGAAGTGAAAAACTTGGGTTTCAAGGTGCTTCTTGTTTTCTCTCCGGCCATGAGACAGACCCAGGACGATGATCTGTGATGGGCTTGAAGGGGTCCGGATCCGGCTGAATCCGTCCGTCATTTTCCAGCTTTTTGCCGCTGAGTCCGATCCAGCCATTAAGTGTAAAAAACACGAGCCAGTTTGAAGAGAAGACTGACATTTTCAGCTTCCACACCAAACCCTCTTTCCCCGAACAACGGGATGCTTTTTCCAAACTGAGACACTTGATTTGTTCGTAATTCCTGCATGAGAAGCTCCGTGGAAAGTGACGGTCACTATGCCGAGGAGAAAGCAGCAAGAGCCGCGGCGATCCGCAGGTATACCCGCCCTCAGCCGACCCTCCATCCACGCGCTTCTATCCCTCACACACATCACACACACACCCTGTCTCTTGTTCTGCATGTTCACATTTCTTTTCCAACTCGATCTAAATTAAAATAGTTGTGTAATTAACACCGCGCGCGTTTCACCCTGACCCACAATTGTTTTACAAGTGTGTGTAATTGTCCAAATGACGCACATATCTGCGCAGTGCAACTTTGAGGATTTTCCCCTCACTTTGCCTGTAAAGTTCTCCCATGTACGGTGAGATCAAGTAAATGGCGTGTTTTAGGATAAAAGGAGCTTTTGAGGTTCAGGAGTGAGTAATGATGAATAATTGACTGAGAGAGAAGGGGGAGAAAAGCATGAGAGCCGGCTTTTCCTTTCTCTGTATTTTATTAGAGGTTTGCCATTGTTGATTTGATGCGTGATTGATCGTCTGTCATGTGGCAGACTTTGATCTATTCATCCCTGATAAACATCAATAAATCCCTCCATGAAGACAGCCGTGCCTCTGGTGGATCCACACCGCTGCTGTTGTCTCAGAACCAGCAGTAAAAGTTGTCCATTCTGGTGGAAGGATTCTGGAGTGTATGTTCAAAAGAAAACAGAAAAAAAAACACCAATCCAACCAGAGTGTGCAGTTCAGATCAGGTGTGAGTCCATTTGTACTCTCTGTTCTTAGAGGTACATGTTGATATTTTAGATTTTTTCCACCACATTCAGCTCAGTAATGAAACCAACCTCCGCAGCTGGAGGGTTCTATCATATTTACTGTGTGACCGACTGATAAAACCAGGTGTTGGCAGAGCACCGACAACTTTGAGTGGTAGTGGTTTGGATCTGGACCCCCCCTCGCCCCCCCTTTCCCCTCTCGTCTCCCTGCAGCCTTTAAACAAATGTAAATGAGTGACAGGGGTTTCTACCTCTGTGCTAATGAGGCCGAGGCTTTGAAGTCAGGCATTAACAACTGGAGTGAACAAAAGACAGTAACAGAATTTTAAAGAGAGTCTGAAATATGAGGTGCAAAGCGGGTCGAACAGGAGGGCCAGCCGACGAACACTTTGAACTCAGCAGGTTTTATCATCTTCAACAGGAGCTGCTGAAGATGATGGTGATGATGATGATGATGAGGGTGGAGGAGGATGAAGGAGAGTAGGATGGAGAGCATTCAACCGGTAGCACAAAAAAAAAACAGAAACAGAGGTTTACACTGAGGCCTGAGTGTGTGTTTGGAGTGTGTGTGTGTGTGTGTGTGTATGTTTGGAGTGTGTGTGTGTGTGTGTGTGTGTATGTTTGGAGTGTGTGTGTGTGTGTGTGTGTTTGGAGTGTGTGTGTGTGTGTCGCTGGTCCAGAGTGTGTCCCCTTAGGTTTGTGCATGTAGATGGAGGCATGAAAACATGACATCTCTGTGACCCCTCCCTTCCTCTTCTCTCGCCCCACACACACACACACACACACTTTACTCTCTCTCTCACAGACACAAAAACACACACATTGATCCATCCACAGAGTCCTCGACGGGGCTGATGGTCAGTCACCGCTTGGCAGACGGGACGGTTTCCATTTTTCCATGATCACGATAGTGGGTTAGAAATAACCCCCAACACACACCCCCACTCTGTGTTAGTAACAACACACACACACACACCCAGTGGTGGGCGCCGTGGGGAAGCCTGGAGCTCCGCTGGGAGCTGCTGCTGACCTGTGGATGGTCCATGAGCGGCTGCTGCTCCAGGTTCCACTCTCACCTGTGCACTGCGGGTTCCCAGGCTGTGGTCTGTGTTTAGGGTTAAGGTTGGATCAAAAACAACCACAAATGGAGGATTTTATTTCTGTTACAGTTGGAGGATTTATTTCTGTATTTATGTATAAATAAATGTCTTTTATTATCCTGCAGAAACAAACAGATTTTATTTTGTTTATTCCCTCTAAATGTAATATTTAATCCAGTTTAATTTTAGTATTTTGATTTGTAAAATAATTTTTTCTCACATATTTTATTCTTTTCTGTTTCTGAGTGTTTTGGAGTTTGTGTGAAAAATAAATTTTTCCTAAAACGAAACTACAAACTTTCACTAAAGTTAATATTATTTTTTCTAATTTAGGAATTTGTGTTAAGGAATGTAAAATTCAAAAATAAATCAGTGTAGGAGGAACTTGTAGTCTATGTTATGGAGTGTGTAAAACTATTTGAGCTTGGTCTTTAAACGACTGCATTAAACCGTGTGGAGGTCAAGAGGGAACGCAGCGACGACCAACACACACACACACACACACTGACTCCGTCTTTCATCCACGACAGCTTCGTCACAGATAAGATAGTCGCTCTTATTTCTGTTGAGCACCATGGTTAATTATGAGGAAGGCGAAGTGTGTGTGTGTGTGTGTGTGTGTGTGTGTGTGTGTTAGTGCATATGGGTGGGGGGGTAAGGTTGCTTCCCGTTGGCTTCATTAGAGAGAGCCCTAATTATCTGTAGAGCTGATGGATTTGTGACAGGCCCTAACGATTAATGCTGACAAATTCAGTAAGGTGTCAAGTCCGCAGCTGCCTTGATGTAATCAAGTTGATATTATACAGTCCCCATCGCCCCCAGTGCACTACCAACTCAATTTGCCTGTGCAGGTGACAAATGGACTTTGCTACCTGACTAATCACGTCAGGAGACAATGCCAGTTAATGACCTCAGTGAGCCCCCGCTGCCCCCGCCCCTACCACTCTTATAACCTTGTAATAAGCACTAAGCTGCACACACACACACACACACACACACACACACACACTTTTCTCTCTAAATTTTTCTACATTTGCATTCCTTTGTTTTTCTTTTTTTCGTTATTTTAATCCAACTCTTTTTCCCGTTTTCTTCAACTTTTCCTCTCATTTTCAACCAGAAATATTTCAGCGGTTCTCACAGATGTGTGTGTTTTTGTATTTCGTTCTTAATGACTCGGGCCTGTTCTTAACCACATGATCTATAAGCACTCCACAGTAATCCTGTGAACCAGTCCTTCTTAAACCTGACATTGTGTTGAAGTTGTGATGCTGTTGCCTGTGTTTGGGCCCTGGTTGTAAATCAGCTCCACATCATAACACGGTCCACATATAGTCTGGCTCAACATGGTCCCACATCAGGGCTGAAGGCCTCCGCTTTATTCCGAGCTGGAGAATCACGGTGCCCAGGGATTAATGATTTTGCATGCCCGGGGTGGCTAAGATTACACAGCGACCTTTGTGCTCTTACTTGACGATGCTGTTATGTGATATTCTCCCCTCCAAATAATCACTATGCTCAGATTTATGTGCCCCCCACCCTTATGTCTACACCAGCGTCCTGAGTAGGAATGCGCTAAATTGCCTGAAGGTGTGTTTCACTTTGAATGTTGCCGAATAGGAATAACACCCCCCCCCCCCTTCTGAAAATTAAAACAGTCTTGTATTGATTAAAAGTAGATTTTCTGCAGCAGAACTAGTGTCTCGGCTCCAGAGGCTCAGAGACACCACAGCCTCCAGAAGTTTATGTTCAAATGAGGTGAAGTGTGTGTTCAGGATGGGGGGGGGGGCAGTCACAGAATGTGAGTGTGTTTGTAGCTTAGTCGTGACCGGTGTTAGTTTTCCTGGAATGAATAACTTGCAGGGGTGTATGGGTAACGGCGCCGCGTTAGCCGTCCTCTGGGTCGTATCGGCACGTATTGATCCGGTCGTATTCCACCCCCCCACCGCAGTCGTACTGTACGTTTCCTGGGCGTTACCTCAGCGTGTGCGTTTGGCGGTCGGACTCCACTGGAGGTTACGCTGATTGGAATGGCGGTGTCGTTAGCAGGTGGCATCGATCGGCCTCGTCCACGGCCACTTCTGCTCAAACTAACACTTAAATTTCCATGTGGGATTTGAGGAGGTCAAAGGTCAAACTCGCTTCCACCGGCCAGTTTGTGTTTCTGCGTCCAGTACTTGCATGCATTAGTTGCATTTATGATCTTTGTAAAACGCAGTCATTACGCAAAGACAGCGGTCACATTCCCATGAACAACAGTCCCCAGATCTGCATTAAAGGGCTTTTTACGCTGATTGTCAGTGAATACGTGACATTGTAAGAAATGGATGATATTCTATGGTTTTAGCGGCGTTTGATAAGCGTTTCCTGTTCACACAGATACGATTCTATTTGACATCAGAGCCGCGATGCCCCTCCTCGTTTCCTTCTCCTCCTTTGTGATTCTTTCCGGGGCATTCTCCACTAAAGCTGCCCTCGGGGCATTTGTGCTGCCATCACTAGCAGAGTGTTGCCCTTTCTGCACTTTAGACGCACACACAGCATAAACACAGACGGGCTGACAGACAGACAGACAAACACACACCTACACCTAATGCTTAAATGCAGCCAGCGTGTCTCTGTGGGAGGTCATAATGGAGGTGGCTTAGTATGATGGGAAATCATATCATTAAAGCAGCCAGATGTGCTTTGTTGCCTGCCTCGCAGCACATAAAAACAGCAGCAAGTCATGGGATCCAAAAAAAGAGAAAATCCAAGTCTGAGAAAATCAAGTCTGAAACAGATAGAAAGCAGCCCTCTGGGACTGGGCTGACAAGCAGTCTTACTCCTGACTGCCATAGAAAAACAATTTCCCCCAAATAAAGAATTTTTGTTCTCATTTTTCAATGTTGCTGCAGCATAACAAACAGTTTTTTTTAACTTATGTGAAATTCCGATTGGACTCTTTGCTTTGATAAACGGCGTGCTGATGCCGTTATCAGCTCTTTGTTAAGTGTGTTTAATTACTATGTAATATTTGTGTTGTGCTGAGTAATTACATTTGGTTAAGGCTCCACAGTGGGGATGTACGGCATAAAAGCTCATTAATGGAAATTTGTTGATATGTTATGTTTTTATTTCATTTTTTTTTTCTCTAGCACGTAATTTGAGATATGAGGAAGATAAGAGGGGAAGCGTTCAAGAGAAGTAGTCGTGAAACATTTAGGGGGAAAAAATGACATCTCAAATTTTCTTAAGTAAAGTATTCCATTTACCGAGGGTAAATTTGCTCTCTTGATCAGTGCCGTGCCTCCTCGAGAGGCTATGAGAAAGTCTGTTAGAACCAAATTTAACATGTTACTTCTATCAATAAAAGATGAGCAATTACAGAATATTTTGTCTAATAAGTATTTGAATTCCTCAGCGCAGGAGTGGAAGCATGTAGCTTACCCACTCATTACATCAGTTAGCAGGGGGAGTGAGAGGCAGCGCTTTGATGCTAACAAACAAACAAGACAAACGAGATGGGCCCACTACAGAAGAGCACAAGCCCCATCCAGGGACACCCAACCCTGCCCCCCCCTCCCCGCCTCCTCCTCATCCCTGTCTCTTTTTCCTACCTCTCATCTCTCTTTTCGTTTCTCGACACTCCCTCTCCCTTTATT
>JAPQRQ010000009.1:25556349-25571260 GCA_037367365.1 Apogon talboti
GGGGGGGGGGGAGTGTTGGATAATTGGGGCTGTGGCGGAGAGGCTGACTGGTTTCATCCCCTTCTTTTTTCCCTCTCTCTTCTTGTTTCATCGCCTTTCTGCCTTTCTTATCTGGTTTGTTTGGCTTTGACAGCGGCCAAATGGTGAAGCTCCGCGAGCCTGACAGAGAGTTTTATTGATTTAACAACCAGCAGACTCGCAGCGAAGAAAAGGGAGACGGCAAAAAAAATGGGGGGGGGGGGGAGTGGAGGGAGATAGCAAAGTTTTGAAAAGGAATGATATGTTTGTGCTCTCCTCGTTGCCAAAATGCTGACGTGTCTGCGGGTTGTATTTCATTTGGTATCATTTACAAAAATCAAGTCATACACAAAGTGGAGCAGTGTGTGGGTGAGGATGTTTTAGAGATGATCTGAACTCATGGCGTCCAATTGTGAGGCCCAGTGTTGTGTTGATACAGGGCGTTCACCGACTCTTCATCATCATACACTCAAACATCATATCTGTTTCCCAGAATGGGACTGCACACACTCAGCCCTGGTCAAGTCTGAGAATGTTTAGTTCACACAGCAGATGAAATCAGGTCACAAATGTACCGTGTGTTTCAGTTCCAGGCTGGTTGGACTGGTCCGGTGTATAAGACCTGGAATACTGTGGGAGACACTTGGCTCTTTTAATGCTCATATTTAATCATAAAAGCCTCTGAAGCCTTAAGTGTATTTGTTAGTCTGTGAAAAACACAGCCTTGGTAACTGTCGAGTGTGTGTGTGAATCCATTTGTGTCCATTTATGTTTCAAAAGGCTCTTTAAAAAAATCTGAAGAGGCCGTTCCTAAACCTCTCTGGTACTTAACATATTTTATATCCTTTTTATTAACAGCGTATTAACTGTTTGTGCATGAATCGGCGCTCGGTGATACATGGGAACGTTAATTGTGGCTTTTGGGTTTGTTTTGTTGGAGATCTGGTGGCGCTGGTGGCGAGCATGATCGCTGCTGTTTCTGACAGTGAGTCTGTGGCGCTGTCCTGGCCGCACTGCCGCCTGTCTTCTTGATGGCGGCACGTCCCCGAGCAAAAGTGACAGGCGCTTTGGCGCCCGTGCAGATGGCCCTGCTCACAACCATCACCCGCTCTGCAAACCAAACCGCCAGGGACGGCACACCAGCCCCGCCCCTTTCCCAGCCACCCTCTCTGCTGGTGTTATTCTGCATATCATTGCTGTTGGGTGGAAACCTCTTATGTCCATTTTCTGGAAACTGGAAAAACAATGTTTATTCTAAATAAATGAATGGAGTTAAGAGACGTACTCTCAAGATGTTTTCAACACTTTTTCTTGGTTAAATATTTCTAAAAGCATCAGTCCAATGTGAAGACTGACCAATGGAGTCGTTTTATGACCCCAAAAAAAAAAGACCAAAAAGGACTTACGAGATTTCCACCCGACAGCGTCGTTATGTGCATGCCAGACCCTCCGCTCAGTCCTCGGTCTCAGTCACACATCCTCCAGTGGGAGTGATGGAACAGACAGAGCTGATGTGCAGCTGTCAGTATTTCCCTTCTTCGTGTTTCAGATTTGAGCTTCATGTCAGACGTGATGCGGCTCTGAAACAGATGCCCACATGACTTATTTCAGTTAAACGTTTCATCAGTAATATTGTACATTTATGGCTTGTGAAACCATCCACTTGCTGCCTGTGATTTTTACAGATGTCTGTCTCTGCCAGTCTTTTGTCTGTGTGCTTTTGATATCTCCCTCTTTGTTGTTTCCATGACAACATGGCAGGACAGGCATTGATTGACAGGGATCGTCAAAGGGTTCCCTGGCGACCTGCTCATCGTTCGAAGCCCCTCCTCGCTGCAGTCTGTGTTTTGTCATTCACCCAGGGATATTTCTGATCTGCTGCTTCTCATTCCTGCTGTCTGTGTGTGTTTGTGTGTGAGTGTGTGAGTATTAAGCACCGCCAACTACTGGGGTTTAGCTATTTTTTGGCTGCAGCGGACGAGAGTGACTCACATAGGTAATTCCTACTGTATGTTTGCACTGTTCGTGTGGGCTTGTCAAGAACGGATAGCCGTTCTACAGGATGCCTTGTATATTAAATGGCTGATATGTATTGATAGCCTCCTGTTCTGGAAGCGGGTTAGCGAGGGGGAAGGTACTGTAACAGAAGACACTCTGCAGTTGTGTTGTAGAGAGTACAGCACATAATGCTAATCTGCTGTGTTAGGGATTTTCAGGAGTTTTAGAAACTGTCTCGGTCTCAGTCTGTCAGTGGGATTGAAGCGCAGCCAGGTTCTCCTGTAGTGCTCTCATTTCACTGAAATCCTGTCAGGCGTTAGGGGAGTATGTTGCTCATTTGGAGAAGGGTGTATCAGTAGCACACAGCGAACTGAGACTTATAGGCAATATTATGGTCGGTGGGTTCAGGTCTGCGCTTTAAGAGCAAACACATATGAGCTGCAGAGTGCATAAAGTACACACATTCAGGAGGCATGGGAAGGTGAGCGTGGAGGCTTACGCATCCACAAACACACACTCACTGAGCCACTCACATGCACACACATGCTCATCATCACAGAGTCACAGTCGACGGTAGCACCACCTCCCCCACCTCCTCCACCCAGCTCCTCTCAGGCAGCAGTAAATGGTGCCAGTGTATATATATCAGGTATTATGTCCACTTAGATTATGATATGACAGGTTAGCGTGCCGTTTGAAGCTGACAGCACATCTGTTTCATCAGGAGAGACTGATACTGGCATCTAGGACACACATCTCACCATGCAGGAAGGAGATAAAGGAAGAAACTAGGGGGCCGTCTTTCCTGTCTCCCTCGCCCTCTCTCTCTCTCTCTCTCTCTCTCTTGCTTCTTTCTGCGATTTCTCTTCAGCCCTCTCTCGCCCCCCCCAACCCCCTCCTCCCGCCCACAAAACCCACCACCTCCTGCTTACTTTTTCTTTCTCCCCCACGTCTTCTTTTCATTCACTTGTTCTCCCCCCAACTACCTTCTGTCTCTCCTACTTACTGATGCTTGCTGTGTCTTTCCCAGTTTGTGCACAACACACTCACACTCAGACTAGACCTCCATCTCATTTGCCTTTAGATGCGTTACTGTAAACCTGTTACATCCCAGCCTCGTTCAGCCCCTTTCCTCCACGCCGTGATCTTTGATCATGTGCTTGCTTTCTTCTTTTAATCTGCCTTTTTGTTATGCGTTGTCCGTGCCATTTTGGATCAGGGAAGTTTAGAGGGGGTTTGTAGAAGGGGTTTCAGATGTGTAACTTCGATCTGCCTCGCATTCCCTCCTTCAAAAATCACAATAGCAGCCGAGAGACATTGTTTTGTCAGCTCCTTGGTTTATTAGCTCAAATAGAAACAACCCTCAGCTCATCAGAGTGGGTTTATCTTCAAATGCATTTGTGTGTTCAGTTGCATAACCTGAGTGTTTGCAGGGATAAACATCACACACTGTATGAGTGGGAATCAATAAAGCTTGAGGAAGAGAAAAAGAGAAAGGGGGAGTTGAACATGCAACCATACAGCTGGCTAACAAGGCCAAAGCGCCAGTCATTTCCTGGGGAACATGAGGCATGTGTGGAGGAATAGGGAGTTGGGAAGGAAAAGGACAACTGTCAGAAGCTCAGTGATTTATTTTTCCCTTGGAGGCTTTTTTCACCACTGGCTTTCAGAGCCACATGTGTGTAAAATACACACAGACTCATGCATGCATGCATACTGACACATCCACACACTCACATCCAATGAGAATAAAAGCCTACATTTCCCATCGTTGAGTATTCATTCCATGTTATTTTGACAGTGGTCCTGTTAGTGTGCTGTAAATGTTTAATTTCACTGAGCTGACCTCTTTTTTCCCTTCTCCTCTCTCCTCTTTTTTGTCTTTTGTGTCCTCTTCTCTGTCTCTTTCTCTGTGCTGCAGCGTACATGCCCGAGGATGAGCTTAAGGCAGGCGATCACGATGAGGAAGAGCACCTGCAGGACGACGGCCTCTCTTTAGACGGCCAGGACACCGAGTTCCTGTGCAATGAGGAAGAGGAGGACGTAGATGGAGGCCAGCCACCCAGTTACAGAGACTCTCCACTCAGCAACGGCACTAACCCTGATGCCGGATACGGGTCTCCGCTGAGCGACGCCAGTGACCGACTTACAGACTTCAAGAGCACCTCTTCCAGGGATGGCCAGGAGAGGGAAGGCGCTGCCCTGCCCTTCCGTCCCAACAACGGCCTTTCCTTCCAGGACAGCCTGGCCCAGATGAAAGCCGTCTATGCAAACCTCATCTCAGATGCCTCCTGGTCCAGCATCACAATGGACATCATGAAATCTAAATCTGCTGCAGCCGGTAGTGTTAACAGTGCCCACACGGCTAAAGAGCCTGCTCCTACTGCCTCTGCCTCCACAACTACAACTATAAACAAGAGCAGTGCGGTCAACGTGGCTAGCAGTCACCACAACGGCAGGAGTTCCAGCACCACCGTCAACCACACGGGCAGTGCGAGTGGCAATACTAACGGCATAGCAGTTAGCTCAGTTAGCACCCACAGCGCCACCAGCAGCAGTGGGAGCAGCAGTGGTGCAGCTAGTAACGGTAGTGGTGTAGCCTATGACTGGCACCAGGCAGCACTGGCCAAAACTCTTCAGCAGACGCCATACCACCTTTTACCAGAGCCCAGCCTTTTCAGCACAGTGCAGCTCTACCGGCAAAACAACAAGCTGTACGGCTCTGTCTTCACTGGTGCAAGCAAGTTTCGCTGCAAAGACTGCAGCGCGGCCTACGACACGCTGGTGGGTTTGACGGTCCACATGAATGAGACGGGACACTATCGAGATGACAACAAGGACAAAGAGGAGGATCACGGGAAGCGTTGGTCCAAGCCACGCAAGCGCTCCCTGATGGAGATGGAGGGGAAGGAGGACGCCCAGAAAGTGCTGAAGTGCATGTACTGTGGCCACTCATTTGAGTCTCTGCAAGATCTCAGTGTTCATATGATCAAGACCAAGCATTACCAAAAAGTGCCTCTCAAGGAACCAGTGCCAGCCTTGGCTACTAAACTGGTGCCCACTTCAGCTAAAAAACGAGCTATTCAAGATGCTATAATGTCCCCGTGCTCTCCAGACTCTGTCCATGCTGCTAGTGGCGGCGGCATATCCCTCGGTGATGCTGGGAAAGATTCAAAAGCCGCAGCTAACCCCTACGTCACGCCAAACAACCGCTACGGTTACCAAAATGGTGCCAGCTACACATGGCAGTTTGAAGCTCGAAAAGCGCAGATACTCAAATGCATGGAGTGTGGAAGCTCCCATGATACATTGCAACAGCTAACTGCCCACATGATGGTTACAGGTCACTTTCTGAAGGTCACAAATTCTGCATCAAAGAAGGGCAAACAGCTGGTGTTTGATCCAGTGGTAGAGGAGAAGATTCAGTCGATTCCTCTGCCACCGACCACCACTAGACTTCCTGTTCCCAGTACTGTAAAGTCCCAGCCGGTGTCTCCTGCCCTGTCTTCTGGATCTGAGGAAAAACGAGAACCAGCAGATGATGAAAAGATCGAAGGAGCCGAACCAGTGGAGAAGAAGATCAAGGAGGAGAAAGATGACTCAGGTGACAAATCTGAAACTGATACAACATCTTATAAATATCTTAGAGAGGAAGACCTGGAGGAGACACCCAAAGAGGGTTTAGATATTCTTAAATCCCTTGAGAACACGGTATCCAGTGCCATTAGCAAGGCTCAGACGGGCACCCCGACGTGGGGGGGGTATCCCAGCATCCACGCAGCCTACCAGCTGCAGGGTGCCATGAAGAGCTCCACTACTGTCCTCCCACCAACCATCCAGAGCGTCCAAATTCAGCCAATGTTTAACAGCGGGCTTCGAGGCCTGGTGAGTGACCCCAACTCAGTCATCCATTCACCTCGAAGCCCCTCCTCCCCCACCCCACTCAGGAGCAACGTCACTGCCATGGAGGAGCTGGTGGAGAAGGTGACAGGGAAAGCTGCCACTGTGAAGAAAGAAAAGGAGGAGAAACTGGTGAGTCTGGAACGATGCCGGCCGCCGTCGTTAGGAAAGTCTCCTTCTCCTGCACTGAGAGAGCAAAGAGAGCAACTGGCGTCTCCAAACGACCTTTCTGCCGGTAAACCATCTGGCATGAGAAGTAGCAGCCCGGGAAGTGTCGATTCAGAGCTCATCTGCAAGAAGGAGCCCAAAGAGAGCCTCGTCGATGGCCACAGCAACCATTCCAAGAACGGCTCCGAGGCATGTCAGTCCCCGGTAACTAATGGCAACAGTCTTGGGATTATCACCGATCACTCACCAGAAAGTCCTTTCATCAACCCTCTCAGTGCACTCCAGTCAATCATGAACACACATCTGGGTAAGGCCTCCAAACCTGTGAGTCCAGCTGCAGACCCTCTATCTATGCTTTACAAAATCAGCAACAGCATGATGGATAAGCCAGCTTTCAACCCAAATCCTCAGGGCAAGCCAGCTGAGCCCATCAGCCACTATCCGTTCTATGAGAGCAACGACCAGCCCATCGATCTGAGTAAAAATAAGTCTAACACCAACAGCAACAATAACAATAACAGCAACGCAGCCTTGACAAACAGCGTCAACGGTAACAAACCTCTCATTTCCTTATCTGAGTCTGTCTCTTCTCCTCTGAGGGAAAATGCTCTGATGGACATTTCTGACATGGTAAAGAACCTCACCGGGCGACTCACGCCCAAATCCTCAACGCCCTCCTCCATCTCAGAGAAGTCGGACGCCGACGGCAGCGCTTTCGAGGACGCCCTGGAGGACCTGTCCCCGGTGCAGAAGAGGAAAGGGAGGCAGTCGAACTGGAACCCCCAGCACCTCCTCATCCTCCAGGCACAGTTTGCATCGAGCCTGAGGGAAACTCCAGAGGGCAGATATGCAATGACTGACCTGGGCCCTCAGGAAAGGGTCCACATCTGTAAGTTCACAGGCCTGTCCATGACCACCATATCCCACTGGCTGGCTAATGTCAAGTACCAGCTGAGACGGACTGGGGGCACCAAGTTTCTGAAGAATATGGACTCGTGCCAGCCTGTGTTCCTCTGTGGTGACTGTGCCTCCCAGTTCAGGACTCCCTCCTCCTACATAAGCCACCTGGAGTCTCACCTGGGCTTCAGCTTGAAGGACCTGTCCAAACTGTCAGCTGAGCACCTACGGGAGCAGCAGGCTGCCTCAAAGGTGATCACAGACAAAATGACATTCGGCAGCCCCCTGTCAGCCTTGTCCACACCGGACGATGACACGAGCTCCGTGTACCAGTGCAGACTTTGCAATCGGACATTCGTCAGCAAACACGCAGTCAAACTGCACCTCAGCAAGACCCACGGCAAATCGCCAGAGGACCACCTGGTGTTTGTCTCCGCTTTGGAGAAACTGGAAAAGCTAGACAAGATGGAGAAGGTTTAAACCGGGTCTGAGGCTGAGGTAGAGACTGACCGCTGTGGAACTGACTAGAATTTCATTGCACTAAAATGACATTGTTCACAATTACTGCACTGGGCCGAACTGAGCCACCAGAAAAAAATCAGTCTTATTATTTTTTGTTGTGATAACTGCCTGACTGGACCATGTCTTTTCATGTTGATTTGTTTTTGTTTTGCCAAGCTTTTTTACACTTATTTTGTAATATATTTATATGCTATTTGTCTGATCTGTGCATGTATTTTAGTGAATCAAGGTTAAACACAAGATTTTAATCTTTTCATGGCAAAAATACAACTACTGCTTCAACGGTATCTAAAGTGGTGAGTGGAAAGAGAACTGAGGGAAGAGAAAATTGTATAATACTTGATATGAAGAAGGTAAAAATAAATGTATACACCAAAAGAATGAAAGAATACCTAAAAGACTGAAGTAGCACCTTAGACGGTTCAATTCAGAATTTGTAAAGAGAACATGTTTTGAAATATTGTGCATTTGTCAAAATCAGATTGATTTGAGAAGATCACAGATTATTTTTCCCCTCCGCTCCTTTTGGGTTTTTGTCACTGCAATGTTTTTATCGATGAATGGCCTGCTCATAAACCTGTCAGTGTATTAGAAAAAAGATCACGTGAGCATTTGGAAAAACTGAAATGCTGCTTCTGGTTCCGAGTCAATCAGTGAAAATGAATGGCCGTCAGTATGCAAGTTTGCTCAAAAAAACTTTTCCTTGTTGTGAAGTATCACCTTATAGCAATTTTCCAGTTGTATGGTTTGTTACAACTCTCTTTCTAATTTGTGTCGCTTTATTCAACTGTAAAGAGAACAGTCCGTTACATGTAAATGATTACCAGTGAAATGTCAGTACTCCATTTGACATATCGTACCATTTGAAACAGCTCAACATTCTTTGTATCTTAAGGTGTGTGCATTCTCTAACTTTTATATTGTCATTTTATATACAAAAATGATAAAAAATAAAAACAGATGATGTATATAGATATATGCTGTAGAGCTACAAAATGTCCTTTTTTAAAGAAAATACAAATTTAGCTTCTTTGGCTTGGTTTACAGAAATGATTTTAATTATACTTGCATCCAATTTGATGCATGATATGGTGTGGAAAATAAATAAGCGATGCACAATGACTATACATTTCAATGTTTTATCAACAATGTTGTAAAAAAAAAAAACAAAAAAACTTTTTAGCACCAATTAGTTTGTTTCATTTCTTTCTCAATTGTAAAATAAACCCCAAAGCAGTTGTTAACAGTCCTATATTTGTGCTTGTGTGTTCATTTGTCACAGCGTCTTTAAACTTTACACTGCGGCGCTCGGATCCCAATCCTAAACCGTTCCGCGACAGTTTCTGTTCGGTTCCTATGGGGTAAGAAAGCTGTCAAAATATTCATGTGCATAAGACATATATGTGTGCATATTGGTCTGTAGTTGTGCAAAAATAAATATAGTTGTGCAAAAAATAAATATTTGTAAACTCTTGAATGAGTTCAGTTGTGCATAAAATGTATTGTGTGTATTTTATCTGTCAAAAGAGAAATGAATAAATTGATAAGAATTACAAACACGAAATCCAACTTTACAATGGCGCTGTCTCTATTACGAATACAAATTCTGACTCTACTGTCAAAGGTACGTCACCACTTCATAGGTATTACAGTATTTATTGAACAGAGGATACATGGATTCCACAGACTGTGCATGAGTTCAGGTTCCCTTTCCGCGGCAAGATGGCTGACGAAGTCGGAGAATGGAATCAGGTAAAATCTAACCATTTGTCCATAGTTCTGACCACGGAGAAGGAACCTGAGCGCATGCACAGTCTGTGGAATCCATGTATCCTCTGCTCCATAAATAATGTCTGTGAAGTGGTGACATATTTTTTGACAATAGAGTCACCTTGGTGAATTTGAGAAAGCACAATCATAAAGTTGTATTTCGTGTTTGTAATTCTTGATGTCAAAACTTATTCATTCCTATTCTGACGGATAAAATACACACAATACATTTTATGTACGACTGAACTCAAGAGTTTCCAAATATTTATATTTTTGCACAACTATAGACTAATATGCACACATATCTGTCTTATGCACACAAATATTTTGACAGCAACCTTACTCCATACGTTTCTGTCGACGTGCAGTGAGGAGGTGAAAGCGAACACGTCCCCCTCACGATGTGCAGAACTCATAAAACAGACCGGCTTTTATTTTTGGGAAATTAAAGAGAAGAAAAGTCATTTGTGTCATACTTAAAACTGATGACTGAGCCGCATCATACTGCCAATGATTATTAAAATGATGAAGATGACGGGGATGATAAGCCTGTAAGGGTTCCTATTGTACTGTGAGGAACCCATGCTAGACTTGTGACTGGCCTTCGGAGGGTCTGTTCTCAAAGAATCAGTGTTACATTAATGACGGCAGTGTGCTTTGGCCTGTCTTCTGGGAACAGACTCAGATGGGTGTCTGTTCTGCTTGATAAAGCCTCCTGACTGGCCACGCTGAGCGAAGGCAGAAAAAACACTACTACTGATGATACATGAGCAGCGATCTGTCCTCTTGTCTGATCAACAGGGATAGAACAACAGAACGTCCTGGTCTCAGCTCATTCAGTCTGATACCAATACTGTGAGGTTTTAAGGAATTAATGCCAGTCTAACCTCCTGAGACCCAGCGACGCGTTTTTGTCCTGTAGTGGACAAGAGTTTCACAGCTTTACCACAAAAAAAAAAAAAACAGGTCCGTCTGGGGTCTGATTCAGGGTCTTATTAATTTTGTCTCATTTTGTTCATTAATTTTGCAGCTTATTATTAAATTAATATTATTATTATTATTATTAAAGCTTATTGTCTTTAATCATCTTTAGCCTATGGGCGAAGGCGGGGTTCACCCTGGACGAGTCTCCAGTTCATCGCAGGGCCGACATATAGAGACGAACAACCGACCACTGTCACATTCACACCTATGGGTGATTTAGATGAGCCAAGGAACCTATCAGTGCATGTGTTTGGATGGTGGGAGGAGCCGGAGAGAACCCACACAAACACGGGGAGAACATGCAAAGTCCACACAGAAAGGTCCGTGTTTGGTCAGAGGACATCCCATAAAAAATAAATAGAAAAATGTATCTGAAAAAACTGTTGCATCAGGCAATTATTTAAGGTAAAAAAGCTGTGAAACTCTTGTCCTCTACAGAGGACAAAAATGGTGCTGAATTACCTCAGAGACAGTGATGATCGACTGGTGACGTGATCTATAAGGGTTATGTTTTTTACGTGTCCCGTTCAGCAGTTTGTCGTCCAGTAGAAGTGTACTGGTGCCATGAGTTACCTGACTGTACGAGGGTTTGGAGCCTTAGATCCACTCATCCTATTGGTCAGATTGAATTCTTTCATTACTGTACGGATGTTACAGGACAAGGTTATACACCGACAAACAACAGAACAGTAACAACAACAATAGAAGAACAGCAGTGAATGTGAAGAACAGAATAGTCCCACAATAATCACAATAACCAGTAGAAAAAAAACACAAAAATAACAACAGAAGAAAATTGGTGACTTTAAAGCAAAATTACTCAAAGGCAGAAAAACCCAAAGGTAACAACAGTCAAGTGAGGGTGTATGTCTGGATGCACGTTTGAGCGAGTGTGTGTGTGTGTGTGTGTGTGTGTGTGTGTGTGTGTGTGTGTGTGTGTGTGTGTGTGTGTGTGTGTGAGGCCGTGGCTGACCCTCAGCTCCAGATGTGTTCTTAACAGTCTGGTTTATTCCAGTTCTAAATGTAAAGTGTCATGAGAGTACTTTTGTTATGATGTGACGCCATATAAATACATTGGATTGGATTGGATGTGTTCTACATGCCGGTATCTGTGAGTAGATAAAGCTTTCCACGCAGTTGAAATGGTTTTCTTTGTGGTTTTTAGTCAAACATACTGAACGACTCGTCAACTGTTGGACAAATCCAACGTCTTCCAGCGGTCGATGCTGCAGCCTCATGTCAGAGCAGGTGTGGGCGTGTTGTTTCCATGCGTACGTCTGCCTACATTTATCATATAGAAGTGGTTTAACACTGAGGCTCAAAGTGATTCATTATGTACCGTGACCTTTGGGTGACCCCGGCCCAGCCGCCGGCGGTGGCTTTTGGTGCGCAGACAGCCCTGCAGGTGAAGCGTCTGTATCAGGAGTTCGATCTCTCCTCCGGCCCTCATGTCTCCAGTTTCTGATGGAGTATTTACAGTACCAGGCTTTGTACGGATGAAGCCATGCTGCAGTGTTATGACTTCCATTCCTCGCACTCACAACGTGTCTCGTGTCGGCTGAGTCAGTCACACACACTCACTCTCCTGTTCTATTAGCATGAGTGTCTTTGTGCAATTACACACCTCCTCGATCCGGCTGCACCTCGCTGTGTTGATACATGGATTCTGTGACAAAGGAAACACAGACAGAGGGCAGATTAGCCTGGCTGAAGATGCAGCTTCCACGGAAAGGGGCTGCTGGAGTTGGGTTATAAAACAAACAAGGCAGATAAACAAGCAACATTTGGAGGAGATAGTGTTCCCTGCACACCAGAAATAAAAAACACCTTGTAGGTTTAATACCCCACAGCTAAACCTGTAATTTTACTGTGCCGTCAGATAGCTGCTGAGCCGATAGAGACTCTTTCCTGCTTTGTTAGAGATCAGTGCACTGTTTCCTGTGCGTATTCTATGTAAATTACATGCGATAATCGCCACGCACGGCACAATGCTGGTTCCCGCGGTGCAAACGGAAACCGAGGGTAGATAAACGCAGGCTGGGCAGATTTGCATAGCCTTTGTGTTTTGGGCGCTGCTGAACGTGAGCCCTGAGGATTGGTAGGGATTTCCTCAAGGTTTTGTATAAGTAAATGCCTGCTTCCTCTCAGGGCTGAGACCATTATGTACAGCAGACGGGTGGGTGTAGAGACGGGCGCACACGGAATAACAACAGTACCTGGGCTGTTGGAACCTCCAGGAGGTGCATCTGCATCTGTGGTGATAGAACAGGGCTGGATCAGGCTGTGTATCATTAGCCTCAAGTCATCCACTATGTGGACAAAAGTAATGGGACGTGTTGAATCCAGGTGTTTCTTTTCTAACAGGGGTCTGGGATACAAAACAATAATGACTAATGTCAGAATATAGTTTTATATTGGATCAATATCTTGTCATTGGTTAGTTTAGTTTACATTGGTATCTTTGTTTCATAAATGCCTCAGACATGGTTTGGACTTCATTTATATCAGCATTGATTTTGTTTTTTTATCCATGACTGATTTTAAATGTTCTACCTCTACATTTATAAAATATTTTTTCTGCTCTGACTGGAAATAATAATTTTGTACCAACTAACCATCTACTTTATCACATCTCACTGAGGAAGAAAAATCTACCATTAAACTTGAAGGAAATATTGATGTTTCTAAACTATATGGAAATAAATATTGGGACACATCATGTCTACAGCTGTAAGATGTCCTGTTGGTGAGGACTGGACATAGAAACATCAATATATTGATGAATATTGATCCAATATAAAACTATATTCTGACATTAGTTATTATTGTTTTGTATCCCAGACCCCTGTTAGAAAAGAAACACCTGGATTCAACGTGTCCACAGACTTTTGTCCATATGGTGTATGGCTTAGGCGATGATGCTATGAGGATAATGACATGACAGCGGTTTCACCTGTTTCCTGTCCGGTGGCGTCTGTCCGTCCTCTGTTCAGTCCACCTTGTCAGTGGTTCACCTGTGCATGTTTACAGTGCATCGTTCCCATGAGTGTATCCTCCTGTTTCTGTTGTGTATGTGTGAACAGGATGAAGATCACTGACAGCCATGAAACAGACAGAGCTCCTGCTGTGTTCCTTCTACACAACCTCCAAGTTTGTACACATCTCCAAGGTATGGTTTAGTAGCATCCAAAACACCTCAAAATAAACCACAGCGTCTGACAGAGACTCCCAGTCTTTGTGTCGGATCAGAAATGAAACGCTTCATTGTGGAAATTGCATTGAAACAGGTTTCAGTGTTGGTGTGTTTTTGAACAAGACCCCTGCTTCTGTGTGTTTTTATGTAGATTTAGTTTTAATTACATCACTCTGCTTAATACTGTCAATCAGAGGTGTCAAACTCATTTTAGTTCAGGGGCCACATTCAGCCTAATACGATATGAAGTGGGCCGGACCAGTGAAATAATATAAATGATGTCAACTCCAAAGCTTTCTCTGTTTTTGAGTGAAGAAAGTCAAATTACCTGATGAAAATGTTTACATCTACGAACTGTACTTGAACATAACATGAACAAATATGAACAACTGGAAAATTCTTAAGAAAAATAAGGAGTTTTTTGATGCCTTAGTTTATCATTTATACATACATCACAGTGGATCTACAAATACGCTAAACATTTAGTAACAGACAGAATATTGGTCCAATTCCACATACTTCTATTAAGACATTTCAGGTTGTTTATATTTTTTGTAAAACACTAGTCTGTAAACGTAAACATTTTTGTGTGATTTTAAATTTTTTACACTAAAACAAAGAGGAAAATGTGCAGTTTTCATTATTTTTGGGTTATTATGATAGTATTTTACTGATCTGATCCCTTTAGATTGAATGGACCTAAAATGACTTTAACATCCTTGATCGTTAATATCTTCAGTGTAATTTTTACGTTTTACAAATTCATCCCACGGGCCGGACTGGGCCCCTTGGCGGGCCGGTTTGACTCTCACATGTCACATCCCTGTCCACGTTTGAACTCCACGTACACATTCAGTTCAGCTGCTTCTTTAAATACTGTGTAAACGGGTGGATGCTGTGACACAGTTCATTTCCTGCGTCCTCGTCTTCATCTGGCTGTTTCAGGTAGAGCCGGCGCAGCTCTGCAGCTCGTGTCAGTGCCACAGTATTTGTAGTTTTTTGATGGACATGCGGCAGTCTTTCATCAAGGTGGGTTTATTTTGTGGTGGGAGGGTTGATGTGACAGAGTTGTCTTTGGAGAATGATGGTGTTTGACAGCGGCAGACTAACGGATGGAGGAGATCATCTCCGTCTGCCAAGCCTTTAGTTATGATGTGGTTGTGGATGAGAAGTGCAGGTGTGTGTCGCCAGGCCCTTCATCCATCACACGCCCGGACAAAACACAAAGCGTACAGGGATGAAATGTTTGCTCCATCTTGGTGGATGAGGGATGTGCTTTTAGAAAACCAGATACGATACCTATCCATTCTGTTTGTGCACCGGGTACACGTTATACACAGGGACTGTCTGTGGACTGTCTCTACTTCAGCCTCTTCATCTGCCTTTATTATAGATAGATAGATAGATAGATAGATAGATAGATAGATAGATAGATAGATAGATAGATAGATAGATAGATAG
>JAPQRQ010000009.1:25711953-25734172 GCA_037367365.1 Apogon talboti
AGATTGAGTGGCTCCATGTTCGAGTTGGTCATTAATTGAGGAGGAATGTGAAACACTGTGTGGTCCTCCGCCGACACCATCGCTGACACACAAGAGGAGATTGATAGAGGAAACGGTGTGATAAAGATATGAAAGGAGGAAGAGAGAGGCAGAGGAAGTGAACAGCAGAAACATAATAAAGCCCAGGGAACATTGTCGAAGCCGCTGAAACACGGAGGAGGGAGATGGAGAGAGTTCAAAGTGTTACCGAGACTGAGTCCTGTTCTCGCCGTGTCCTTCCTCCAGCCCCGAGTCACGCATCGCTCATCTTGTCACATTGAACTCCAGATGCTCCTACCCCGGAGAACGCTCCGGCCGCGGCCATTTTTCTTCATTCTCCCTAACAATTTGGTAATGAAATATTGATTTTTAGTTAGATTCATATTGATGCCATTAGCTTTGCATTGATAAATCACGTTTGGCTGCTTGTCTAGCGTGGCAGAGCAAGAGCCAGGCCACAGAGATTACAATCAAAGCCACTGATGTGTTAATTTGATGGATATTTCCCCTCCGCCACCCCACTCCGCCTTCTTTCTTTCTTTATGTTTCACTGCGTTTCATAACATTGTGTTTTTTTTTTTTATTACAAAGCACCCTGTGAGGATATTTATGTCCATGTCCATTTCTCCTGAAATAGCCTTTCAGCCTGCCTGCCTGTGGCAACACTGCACACTTAAAGTCATTTCATCTCTTATAGACAAGACAAGGATATGAGCGACTGTTTCACACCCGTTGAGTCAAATGAGGAAAACAGGAGAGGGCATGGCTATTTCTGCGCTTTGACACCAACAAAAAGCAGCAACACAGCCTCACAATTTATGAGAGGCCTTTTGCATGTGATAACCATAAACTCCCAGGGGAAAGGAAATGGATTTTATTCAGTTTTTCAATATTTATTGTCAAAAATATTGGCAATATATGTGAAGGCAGCAACAGCAGCTCTGAAGGTACTTTTTTTTTTAAGGAAAGAATTGTTTAAATGCCTCAAAATGTTACAGCTCTCTTAAGCGATTCACATGCTAGGTTGGGAGGATATAACATTTGAGAAACATTAGAATCATTTTCCAGATTAGGGCGGTTTTTAAATGAGTCTCCTGCCGCAGCTTCGCCTTCCAACTGCAATATGTGTCTGCACACAGTCATCTTAATGAAAGGAAATGATGGCGTTCACTTTAATGACGTGGAGTTCAAGGACTGCTTATTGTTCCAGAGAAAAGCCATCTTTTTTCACGGTAATATGAGTCTTTCTTTTTTTTTCACCGTGCAATTTCATTTTGAGAAACAGACACTGAAGGTTAAATGTGCTATATAGGTTGTCAAAATACGAGAGAAAATTCAGGATGTGAAACAGATATATTGATAATGTCTCTTCTCACAGTTATCATTGTTGTGATAATGCTTCATCTCAACTTTTTTTTTTTTATCTTTCTGGGTGATTATGCAAAACAGAATATAGTTCTAATTATCACAGACACATGAGCTGCTCTGTTTCACTCTAGTTATAAAACCATCGTAGCCAGACCATCAACACAAGTTCTCCCTTAACATCCAACATCCACATTTCTCTGCAGCTTTTTAAAGAAACCAACCAGTGACAATCCAATTTACAGCGTGTTTACAGTGTGTGTCATAAACCAGCTTACAGTTTACATTTATTCTCTAATTTAGTGCTCTGCGTGTAGTGAATCTCCCACATGCTACTCTTCTAAATATTTTGGTCCAAATGTGATTTTGTTTGATAGAATGACAATAAGCGGTATTAAAGGGAGGCGGATGATTCCCAGACGTCTGGGGTGCTCTGACATTTACTTGAAATACAATTAAAGCCCAGAGTTATGGCTTCTTTAGGTTTCCATGCTCCCTTTTGATCCCATAGTGCCCCTCTCTCCTGCCGTGCATTATGGACCAAACAGGCATTTGGGCAAAGGCCAGGCCCGTCCAAATGGGGGAACAGAGGCTCCGCCGGCCTCGGGGAAGGCTTCGATATGACCGCAACAAATCTCAAAGTTGGACTGGATGCCCTTCAAACACATCGTTCCATTCTTCGTAATAATCCTGAAAATAACACAATAAACTACGTGCAATTGATCTAATGATGAACTATGAGGAGGCGTCTTGGTTCTAAAGTTGGACTCAGACATGTGTCATTATGCGAGTCGGTATAATTTGACCCCAGCCTCATTCCCATCGCTCTAAACTTTCATCAAGTGCCAGATGTTGTCTGCAGTCCTCATTGATTGGGCTTCGGGTCCCCACCTCTCTGGAGAAATACCTCCAGCTCAGGAGGATTTACTATTGATCCCCACTTCCTGCGGGGTGATATACCTTCATCCACACACTCATTCACTCTCAAGGTGTGCAGCGCAGATATACGCCGGATATTAGGACAAAACACATACACTGACAGAAAGTTTTTCCCTGCGAGGCGACTCAGGAAGAGCTGACCTCTCATTCAAAAGTGAAACACCTCAATTTAGATTCTCTCTGCTCTGATCGATGAGTCTTTATGTTGCTCTGCCCTTTACAGTATTGTACTACCAAGCTCTTTATTACTTTAATGCCTTTCCAGTGATGTCATCCTGAGGTCATCCTCCGAAACACAGGCTGTCAGTGGCGTTTTGATTGGCAGAGGCACCGTTGAGGCTCGGCCAATGGCGGCCCGGTGTGGCAGCTGGTTGTCATGAGCGTGGGCAGGCTGGGGAGGGGCTTCGTTAGCACCTCAGCCATGCAATGGAATCAATATCTGCCCCCCGAGGCGGTGCTGTGTTCACTCGGCCAGCCGGGGAGAGGAAGACAGCAATGCTCACACTCACCCCACAGCTCCAACACTACAGCTCACAGCCGCTAAATGAGGGGGAGGGAGGGAGGGAGGCAGGGGGCTGAGGAGAGAAGACAGAGCAGTCAAACATTTCAGGGCCCGCCATTCCAGAGTAATGAAGCATAGCAAGAGAATATACCTCTGCAACATTTGATAAAGATGGGCTGACACACCAGTCCAAATAGGTTCCTCTGTACGGCGGCACATGTCTATCCATCACCACTCTGCATTACAGACAGGAAGAAAGGCAGGGAGGGGGGCGGCGGCAAACGGGAAGGGTGCAAATAGACAGCAAAAAGAGAGTAAAATTGACTGACAGTGAGAGAACAGGTGGGGAGTCAAGGGTGGATATAGAGAGATAGGGTGAGAGGGAGGGAGTCGGCGTATCCTTGGCAGCTGGTGGATCCTATCAAGGCCGATTGGTTGGTGAATGAGGCTCGGGAGGCCCGTGTCCTTGTACCCACCGGTTTGTTTTCTGCTCACTCCCTCACTCCACTCCTGCAGCGAAAGACAATAAAGAAGCGAATGAGTAAACGTTGCACATTTTACATCCTCATCATCCCTGCACTCTGTCTCTCCATCTGTTACTCGCTTGCCAGCGCCATAAAAAAGAAGAGTAGAACGAAAGGAAAAAGAGACGATGGTTATCTTTTGTACCTGGAGTCATACAGTCATACAGTAACGCAGCATGTTCTGAAAGTTTTAGGCAGGTTAAGATGTGAACGTGAACCTGACAAACCCTGAAATTGGACTAAACGGCGTCTTTTTGGAGCTAAAACCGACTCATACAACAGGGGAATGAAATGTGTCTGACCTAATGCAACCCAGAATACAGCAGACCACTTCATTTAAAGAAACCCTAACAGGCATATTCTACTCCTGACCTGTTAAACAAGCATCTTTTCATGCTCATAATGATTCATCTTCAGGCCTGAAACCAATCATCACGGTTCAGTTCTTCAATATTTCACTTTTCACGTAATCTACCTCTGATCCGGAAGACCATGCGATCAAACCATCCACCTTCAGACTCTTGTTTCTTGTAGCTTTTCACCATCGTCGTGGCAAAAAGTGGTCGTCCTTCTTGCAAATCTGACCTAATAGAACCCAAAACAATGCAACTCATTTTTTTAAAAGAAATCCTTACTGGCATATTTCACACCTGACGTATTAAACAGGCAGGTTCAGACGTGATCGTGAACCTGAGAAACCCTGAAATCGAACTAAATGCCCTCTTTATGGAGCTAAAACGGACTCATACAACAAGGGAATGAAATGTGTGAGTACGTCTGATCTAATAACGCCCAGAAAACAGCAAAACAGTGCAACATTTTAAAAAATAAATCCTAACAGGTGTATTTTATACCTGACATATCAAAGAAGCATCTTTTCATGCTCATAAAGATTCATCTTCAGGCTTGAAACTGATCAGTTCTTCAATATTTCACTTTTAACATAACCTACCTCTGATCCGGAAGACGACACGATTGAACCATCCACCTTCAGACCTCTGTTTCTTGTGGTTTTTCATCATCATTGTGACACAAAGTGGTCGTCCTTTGTGTTCAGATCAACAATAATAATGTCTAATTTGTGAAACTTGTAAAAAAAAAAAATCCTCAGTACGACTTCAGATCGAGACTTGCAGCCTTTTTAAGGTGGACTTTTTGTTGCAGAGTCATTCACTTGCTTGTGGCAGTGTTCTCCATCATTGCACAGTTGTAAATACTGAGTCTTGAAAGCCACAAATTCCAACACCTGGCCACATAATTGTTGAGTCAGTTGATATTGATCAACAGCCGTAACAAGCCCCCGCTGACATATCACGGTTATTTTGTGCTATTGGACAGTAAAAACTTTTCTTTTTGCTCCTTTCAGCAAATTTATTCTTTTGGAAACTGTGTTACTTGGAACCATGTTAACAGTAAGACACAAAGAGAGAGGAGAGACAAATACAACAAATAAGCCTTGCCATAACATAACACAACATGGCTGTGCGTCGTCCCCAGGAGGTTGTATACCGAGGCCTGCTGCCTGCTGGCCGGCCAGGTACGCCGCTCTGCTCTCAAGTCTTTGGGTGATTAATGAAATCTTAACGGCAGGCCAGACACAAATATTCATCACCTGGCTGCCCCTATTGTAATGCATGTGGAGAAGCCGGAGCGTGACAGAGGAGTGGGGAGACGAGAGCCGGCCCAGAGACAAAACACAACATGGGGCATAGGGATTATTACCAGGCCCACGGAAACAACGCTTTTTGTTCTCCTCAACAAAATGGAGGCATGTGATTTATGGACAGCCAGCATCTGTTTGGAGCAAGGGGAGACACAGATTCATGTCTGCTATTATGGGCTGTCCATGTTACCGGGGTGAGAATTTGAAGAGGGGGGGGTGGGAGGGCTCGCATGGGTCGGTAGGGGGTGGTTGCAGCCGTTAAGAGCAAGACCTTCTGGGAAAGTACACAGTGTCAATTCCTTGTCGTACTGTGAATCTGTGACATTGTAGTGTGTGGGTGAGGTGTTGTATTACATTGTATATCACAAACAGATGTAGGCCTACGAGCCACCCGGGGGTGGTTTTGGAAAGACTCAAGTGTTTGGTGGGTGGGACTGAGAGCGAGACGCACAAAAAAAAAAAGTTTGATACACCAACTGATAATGTGTTACCGCGGAAAAGCGCAAGGGAGGATGAAATCTATTGTATCATCACTCCTCGCAATAAATACAGCTTTGTGAGCAAGACTGATATGATCATTTTGATTTACGATGCGGATGCAACACTTCCAGGATTCCCGGCGACTGTGAGTGCGAACTGTGCGAGTCGATTCTAGTGTGTTGGAGAGGGACAAAGAGACATGCATAAATACAAAGAGAAGGAATGAAATAGCCGGGCGGCGGAAGTGAGACAGAGTGCAGTCGACAGTGAGGGAGATTGTGTGTCGGTGTGTGCAGTGTAGCATTGACTCCTGCATGCTCCCAGTGATAGATAGTGTCAGGTTAGGCTGCTCAGTGGCAGGTCTCACACTGTCAATGCTATGGCTGTGGGGAGAGCAGGGGCCTGAAATGTTTTAACACCCATCGCTGATCCCTGTCAACATACACACTAACACACATGACATCAGGCGGCGCGGCAGATACACGCTGTGTATATGTGCACCTGAGTGTGTACTTCCTGTGTACGCGACCGTCGGTGCTTGTGAATGCACACATCAGCACACACTTCACATTCTTTTGTGCATAGCATCATCTTGTCTCGTCCCTCCTCCTGCAAGAAATAAAAAAATACTTAACATCTCCGAATCACAGCCTTAGAAAACAATTATACCAGCCCAGTTTTTTTTGTTTTGTTTTTTGTTTTTTTGTTTTGTTTTGTAAGGATCTTTTTTTTTTCCTCCAGGCAGCAACAGAGAGAAAAAAGGCCCTCATTGTTCCATTGTTCACATTGTGTCATTCTTTGCTTTGGAACAGCGATTGTTTGCTGCACAGTTAGGAACACAATGGTGTTCACATAAAAATGAGCCACTTAGCTCTCACACTAAATTAGCGCTGCAGAGGAGAGTCAGCCTTTCCAAATTCGCTTATTCACATTTTCCGCTCCTTACCAGCCCTATAAAACCAGCCGCTTCTGCTGAGGTGGACAGAAACGGTGACAGCCGGAGCATACACTGTATCTGTATCCTCTGTTTTGATAGAGTAAGAAAAGAGATATTCAATTAGGCTATATAGGAAGAATTGTATTATCGTTCGCCATAATCGCTCGGAATCAAAATCAATAGCCTGTTGCAAATAATATCTTAAAACAAAAAAACCATAGGTGACTCCATAACCGTAGATGCAGACATGTGCAGTACACTGCATGTAGCGCTGGAGGGTAGAGTGTGTGCTTTGACATATATGCCTCCAGTGGGAAATCCGTTGTGTTTCCGTATGAGTCCTAAGCTCACTTTTGCTGTAAATCTAACATACCAAGTATATGTTTCCCCCCACTTGCATAGCAAAAGATGGCATGTTGCAGCTCTGCAGCTTTAAATCTGAAAAGTGGCCGTGAGGTGCTCGCGGTGACGAGTGACTGGAAAGTATTGTGTCATCCGCAAAGAAAAAAAAAATGGTGCACAGGAGTGGGTGATTTTTCCATGCGCTGTTAAAAAATAGTTTTGCATGGGTGCCTTTGCTCTGCTGTTAGTAAAACACGTCTTGGAGCCCTCCTGCTGCCGTGACCAAGAATGAAGTACTCTCTTGGGCCAGACAAAATCAATTCCTCACTTGGGCAAATTTCCTCCTTCCCGGTTTTTTTCTGTCCAGCTATTTGTTTTTAATGCTGGCATAGACTTATGTGTTGGGGAAGGCAGTTATGCCAAACAGTATAAAGTACAGCCCCTGACAAACATTCAGAACGCCATTGCACTTTCATTCATTCCGGGGGTGTCAGCCTCAACTTTCCAAGGCTTTGTTATGAGAAGGTGGTGTTGTGAATTCCACCGTTCCTCAAATGTGGCGTGCACCTTTTTAGAAAATACACATCTATCTGTGCCTTTCCAAAGCCTGCATTTATCACTGAGATCTGTTTATTTGAATGATGCTCTGGATGAATTACCTAAGCCGCTACATGCACAGCATTTACAATACATCACAGTTTTTTCCTGTGGGAAATCAGTCAGTGACTCGGTTCCCAACATCCCCATTAAATCATGTATAATCCCGCCTTTACTACCCAACACTTATCCCTAAGCACAACACTTGTGTTGTTAATTGATGTTGCTCAGTCAAGTTATACATGTAGTAGTTTCTAACATGAAATGAAGTGAATTATAGATGCAAACAAACACAGAAACATGTAGTTTTTTACTCGTCTTTGTGAATCCATCGATGGAACTGAGTGGCATTTATTGGAAATCTATCAGACGTCATTTTATCAAGTTATAACCAAGTGATGTAAATGATAGAGACGGCAGTTTCTAAGCTGTAGATGTGAAATATGGACTAAGACACTGGTAACGGAGGCACCTCTTTTTGATGACATAAAAATCCCCTTGTGTGCAATCATCTTTGTGTTTTTGGCTTGAGTCGGTTTCACACGGTTTTGGGCTCCTCCTCCTCTCTTTCTGCGCCGACCCGGGGTGATTTCCATGAGAATCAACGTGGTGATTAATCACAGTGTTCCTCCACTCCCAGATGTCATTCAGGGCCTTTTAAAGACATCAGCGCTCTGTGATGTTTATGGGAGGAGAGAGATATGAGCTTGGCAGCCCGGCCCATAGACCCTTGTACAATCTCCCTGTGGGACACTCATACAGTCAGAGTTACTACTGTCCTGGATCGTCCCACATCCAGCCCAACGTCCTCCTCCAGAGACAGAAGCAATCAAAGCCAGACCTGAACGACAGCTGTACTCAATTCATGATTGCGTTTATACGACGGGTCCCACACACAGACTTCCTGTTTATGTGAAACTTGTCTCTCACATTAGTCAGTTCAAGTTACACAATTTTTATTTACTAATTCTTCAGTCTCATCAAGTGTCTTAAAGGGTCTGTATGTAATATTTCTACTTTGAAATAGAGCTGAAATGATTAATCGATTAATCGGCTCGAATCGATAATTTTCCTGAATCGAAGCTTCGTTTCCTTAATTTTGCTGCCGTTAAACATTGGTTCCACTGTTGAGTTTTACACGGACGCTTATTGTGATGCACATGACACCAGGATCAACACACAGTTGTATGTTAGTTCCATCTTAAGTTGTTAGCAAGTTGTATATCTATATATAGATAGATATTTATATATATTTTTATAGTGTTATGTAGATATTTCTTATATATCCTCTCATTTTTTTAGCCTATTCAATTAATTGTCAAAGTCCAATCAAAGACAATAATCAGTAGATTAATCGATTCCAAAAATAATTGATAGCTGCAGTTCTACTTTGAAATATTTAAAAAATGGCCTTAAATTCTCATTCGTGTTAATAATGATCTGTGGAGTTCTGCTAAAGATGCCAGGGTTCCTGCGGGGTCCTAAAGAGTTTTAAAAGTCTTGAATTTACAAATCTGCATTTAATACCTTAAAAAGTAGTTAAAAAATCTTTAAAAGGTGTTCAGTTTGATATGGTAGGTACAGTATTCAGTTCTGTTGCCATAAATTTGTTGGCTGTATTATGTTTAAATGTGTCTGTTAAATGTGTCCAAGCTGCAAAGAAACTAACGTTAGTCGACTCAGTTTCACCTGCTCCAACCTGACAACTTGTATTGAAATTAGGAATCAATTATCTTTAACTTTGCACAGTTCATTAACTTTGTACAGTTCAGGCTAAACTGTGACAGTTCTGACCTTGTTTCTTGGATTCTTTATTTCAGTTATTGACAACACAAACCGACAGAAAACAGAGGGATTAGTGGTTCCACTGTGGCTGTTTTAGTCTAAAAACAGAGCTAAGCTAACAGAGCTATAATGTAAACTATTAGCTGACGCACACGTCAACATTACAGGACACAGTGTTATTTTATCCATTGTTAAAATAAACATCTATGAGTTTTAGTTTTAATAAAACTTGATGATTCCATAAAACAGATGTGGAAACTATGATCTTTATCCTTTATTCAATGACGGATTCAGTCTGTGGATACATAGGATTGGTTCGTTGGTGGTTTTGGTCGTCATAGGTGTGTTCTGGTACCAGACTGACCCCTGCTGGTTAGAGATGGAATATCAGTATGACATAAACCACTTTAACTTAGAAACTGCTTTATAGTGCTTATAAATGTAATGACATTAATATTAGAGCACCAGGTTTACTCATCTGTGGATAAAAGGCTTGCAGGTCAGTCACAGTTCAAACCTCAGTCTTTAAGAGAGAAATACAACAAATCATCCATCAGTATGCACTCGGTGACAGACGGAAGCAAAAACTCCCTTTAATGCAAGAAACACAACTTCAGTCTGTATATGTGTGTCGTGTACATGTGCTCATTTCTTACCATCATCTTTTATGTCCTGTATTTGCATTGTCTGTATTTGTTCTTAAACAGCTGAATTCCACTGATGGAAACATGCGGTTATATAATAGAATTGAATGGAATGTTAATTTAGGAAAAGGAAGTTTGAATGATTCTAAAAATTAAAGCTGCTTTTAAGGTTATTTTGCAGCGGAGAAAAGTTTCTATGTATAGTGTGTCAGTTAAACGGTTAATGATCCTGTATTTCGTGGCTCCTTCCATCCAACGCAGGCACAAATGAGGACAACAAATGCAAGAAATTCCCCTGCATGAAGTGAGCTAAAAGGTTAAGAATCCCAGTTTTAACAGGTCCCTGATAATGAAAGGGAGAGCACAGGCTTCAAGTGACGTGTGAGTGAAGGTGGTGGGTGGAGGGTGAGCTCGGTTTAAAGAGTCTGGTGGAGTCAAAGACGTGTTAATAAACAGTTATGGAGAGCCCCGGGGTGGGGGGGCGCCGGGGGTCGCGTGGATGGAAGGAAGCGAGAGGGGTGAAGGGGGTGCTGGGTTGGGTGCAGCGGTTGGAGGGGTTCAGGATCATGGTCGTCAAACTGCTGCTTCCTCCTGAGGAGAAGAAAGGAGTTAATGACACCCTAGAGCTTCACACCCCCACCCGCCGCTCCTCCCCCTCCTTTATGGAGGGTGAGCGACACAGCCCTTTCGGAGGTGAGAAGGCCAGGGAGACAGCCATGCCATCCCACCGCCCCGCTAACAGGAGTCTAACAAAAAGGAAGGAGGAGGAGGCGCGATAACTGTGATTATTATTACTAAATATAATATAAAACAGTCAGTGCGGGGGCGCAGAGGAAGGGACCCGCCCACCCGCCCACCGGCTCACTATTGAAAACTCTGTTGAAGATGTAGGGACAGATTTAAAGACAGCGCCTTTTCAATACCAGGGGAGTAGGGAGGGGTTAATGAGGGGCTTGGAGAAGGAGCTTATGGCAGGGTGAGGGGTGAAGGGGTAGGGGGTAGCGGGGTGGATGGTGGATGCCTGGCTGCCACGGTGTCAGCGCCGGAGACAGCGGAAACCGACCTGGAGCGCTACGAGACAAAGCTAAGACAAGGCGACAGTGAGCATGTCTTCCCCCCACAAATGAGGGACAATCAGTAACAAATATGTCACTGTGTTTTGAGCTGTAATTGCATCTTCCTCTTTTGGCCATGGAGTGTAATTCTGAAAAGGTGAGATGCATCATTTTTCCAGGTTTTGTCAAAATGGGAGGCAGGGGTGTCGGAGGAATCACATGTGATGGAGAGACTAACAAAGTGGCTTCCCCTGCTTGCTATGCAGTGCCATTTTGAAAATGCGAGAATGCAGGCGATGGGGTGAAGTTTTTACTGTTTTCTTGTCTGTGATTTATCATGAAGTGACACCGGTAAGATGCATCATTTCCCCAAGTTTCATGAAAAGTGGAGCAGTGGTGTTTGAGATGCTGACAAACCAGCGAACAAACAAATACACCGACACAAAGAACCCTTTGATACATGAAAAAACAGGACGAGTAAATTCGGATTTTCAGGCCTTTCACGATGAAATGACAGCGGCGGCAGCGGCGGCGGCGGTGGATCCTAACGGGCCATCAGCCAAACGGTGACCTGGGACAGTCAAATTAAGACACAGCAAGACGGGGATAAGTCAAGGTCAGGGGGAATCAGGGGAGCGACAGGATTTAAGTGCTGATCTGCTGTGGCAGCAAAGGGCCGCTAAGTACGGGACGGTCCAGGCCCCGGTCCCAGGGCTATAAATCCCTCTTTTCCCTGTCCGAAATTCATTAATGGCCACACAAAGTGGTCAGTGAAACCAGATGGAGGGGGAAATGAGAGTGAATAGATGTTTGTGTGGATGGGGGGGGGGACAGCAGAGCCCAGGATTGGGGATAACTGGTTCTACTCCAGTGTAGTGTGAAATTATAAAGCGTTACCTGCTTTAATTTTCCAAATACAAATTAAATCCTCAGTAAGCTGACTTTAAATCAATAGTTTCATTTAAGGGGCCGCGTGATTTAACAAAAATGAAAACTAGCTGGTCTGGTCAATGGAGCCAGGTCATAAATCACAGGGCTTTGGGAGGCAAAAAGCCGATTTGACTTGTATATGGAGCGCCCGGTGGCCAGGGGGGAGCGCGGCGGGGAAATGAACTCACGCTTTATTAGGACTCATATTGACCTGCCTCCCCTCCACCAGCGCCACCTCCACACTCTGATGTTATAGCGTCATGCTGTATACACCCACGTTGGAAACCCAGAGGCCTTTATTCCTAATGTCACATCCCACCCTCAATGAATTTTCTGTTGTTTTTTTTGCTCCTCAATTCTGGCGATTCTTTGTGATTCAAGAGGAAAAAATAAGAGATAAATCAATCCAAAGTTTTAAAAAGGGGGAAAAGGTAAAGTTGAATCAAATCTGAAAACAACAGAAACAACAAATGTATTGTCAAAATGCAAGAAAAAAAAAAACAAACTCATGTCTCACCGGTGAGGTTTTTATTTGTACATCAGTTGTTCATGCCAACATCAAACATTTAATGTCAGCGTTCTTCAGAGACGCAGACGAAAGGAAGAGAGATGCAAGGCTCACATTGTCATCAAACAATCAAACAGTCATCGGCTTCTCCAAACAGCTTGCAGCTCAGCTCAGCTGGCACCAGACACTCACATTACAATAAACATCTCTGCTAATGTTGTGCTTACACCACGCCACGCTTACACACACACAACGCACACACACATAAAAAATAATACTGTTTAATAGGTCGGTCTGACAGCTGGAAAATGAAAGTCCCAACACGCCGCGCACACGCCAACACGTGAAAACCCACCAATGCGTCACTGGTGGAAGCAGGGCCGTATGAACAGCATCATGGGCCCTGGGCAAAGCAGAGTACTGGGGCCCCTACCACAACTATACAGGAATTATTATTGGATGGAAGTCAGTGGTCTTCAGGACGTCATTTCCATAAACATAAGTCAAAGCCAGTCTTAAAAAAAGAACGTTCTCCAAACAGTTGGTTCCCATCATGCACATGAACACTCTGAGGGACACTTCAACATTCAGGAACACAGATTTCAAATTGTCAGAAATTATTTTTCTGTACAAATTTTTAGTACTAATTGTAAAAAAATCTGTAAAAAAAAAAAAAAAAGATTGAAAACTCTCAGTAGAAAAATAAAAAAATCTGTAAAACACGATTGAAAAATTTTAGTAAAATATAATAAAATCTACATAAAATGATTGAGAAATTTGAGTAAAAAATAAATCTATATAAAAATAATGGAAAAATCCAAGTAGAAAGTAAAAAAAAAAGAACTTAATTTAGCAATTAGTGAAGTATATCATATATGGTACAAGGTGCATTGACTGGTTAAGATACACAGATTAGCATGGGGCCCCTATGCTAATGGGGCCCCTATGGGGGGCCCGTCAGGCCCATGTGTTAACACGGTCCTGGGTGGAAGCTTTGCCGTTCATACTTGGGATTATGGAGGAAGGAGGCAATGAACATTCTCCTTGATTGTGAATGAGTGGTTCAGAGCGCCACAATAAATCCATTATCAAGTTGTTATGTCATACTTAAATTCTGGCCCAAAGTGTTCCCATATATCTTGTCAGTGGTTCATTAGCCGTTTGGACAGGTAAAGCTTTCTGAGTCCGGCCCACAGCTGACCCCACATTCTGCCTCTGTGTTCCGCTTTAAAATAATGGACATCCCCTGTCCCGCATCCATCAATCACACACACAGAATCCTGGGAAAATAGTTTAGAGGGTTAGGAATTACAGTTACAGCGGCGTTCTGACTGGGGATAGATTAGCCAGGCATTAGCAGTGTTTCATTAACCTTGCGTTAAGTGACAACCTCCCATGATTAATGGACATTATTAACATAAAGGGAGATTGTATTTCCGAAAATGAACCTTTTGTGGGATGTCTGCTGCATTGTTAATAGGTTTGTTTATTAAAGTTTCATAGGAGACGGCCTTCGGTTTTTGAGGTAGTGATACAGAGAATAGCTACGAAGGAGACTGACTGTATCACAGGATGAAGGATTTGTTTGTAGACGGTCGCCGTCGGCAACTCAACTGTGAAAACAAACATTTGTGAGTCTGTATCTGCAGCTCAACACAGTATCTATTCAGTGACTATAAAGACATGTACAGTGCAGTAAAAACATCAAATACAAAGTCTGAGGTGAGGAAAATAAAGCGTCACCTATAGCAGGGGTGTCAAACATACGGCCTGTGGCCCAAAATCGGCCATCAAAGCGTCTAATGCGGTCCATGAAGATATTAACGTCATTTTAGTTCAGGTTCCACATTCAGTGGGTCAGACCAGTAAAATACTCATAATTATAATAACCTATAAATAATGACAACTCTACATTTCGCTACTGTTTTAGTGTAAAAAAGTAAAATTACATGAAAATATTAATATTTATAAACTATCCTTTAACAATAAAATATGAATATTTATTGTTAAAGAATAAATATTAAATGTTGTGTGTATTTGTAGCTCCACTGTGATATAATGTACATGTGGAAATGAACTGAGACAGAATATTAGTAAAATTGGGCTTATTTTTCTAAAGGAGTTTCATTTGTTCATGTTATTCACATTTTGTTTAAAGGATAGTTTGTAGATGTAAACATTTTCATCATGTAAATAAACTTTTTTTACTCTAAAACGTATAGAAGAGTTGGGAGTCGTCCTTATTTATGTTTGTATTTTACTGGTTTGAGATCATACTCAAATTAAAGGATTTGGTGGAAATTAAAACAGCATGAATTTTATACAAAGCAAGAAATAAATGACTTCCAAGTAACATACAGAAATTATTCACAGATAGAGAGTGGTTCTGACTACACACACCGAACTAAATATGAAACGCTTGAACAAATTGTGCTGCAAAAAGACCTGTCCAAAATAATAATAATAATACAAAATAATTCAAGTCATTATTGGGTTAAAATGAATCATTTCAAGTAAAATTATCTGCCAGTGCAGTAAGAAAATGGCACTTATTAAGTTTTCTTAAAATAAGAAAATATTATCTAAGGATTATTGAACAGTAAAACTCGTATTTTAAGCAGAATTTACTTGTTTCAAGTCTTCATAGTAAGATTTTTTATTTATGGTATATATATAATATATAATGCCTCATATAATGATTCAATAGATATGTATACATATATATTTATGAGGCAAAACTGCATAAAACAAGTACAAATGTGTTGAGGGTAAACAGTTCCTCTGTACTCATCCTGCTTAGAATAAGTTTTAATATCTCAGTGGGGTAGCTCAAGATGAAAATTCTTGGTACAAGTCAAATAATCTGAACAAGATTAAGTCTCAATAAGTAAATAAATGTAAAAAATTATCTTTCAAGATAAATATTCCAAATTCAAGTCAGTTTATCTGCGTCAGATATTCCTTTTGTGTGGTGTTAAACAGATGTTGCTTTGATGTTGTCAGTGGTTTAGTGGAACAGAATGGAAGTAAATATCAAACAGCGTGGAAACATCACCAAACTTAATCAGATGTATAAAAACATTATGTTCCACAGATATAGAACCAATGAACAGGAGTCAAACAGTAATAGTTATTATGGGATGGTATCATTTATTGTCTTTTTGTGTCATTTAATAACTGACCTGTTCTTTCTATGGACTGTATACATTCACTGATCATGTCGAATTGTTGTAGGACAATATAAGCTCGACTTCCTCCTCCTCCTTTACAGACATAAAGTATTTATTAAAGAGACACAATGAAATACTTCTAGATTTGTGTGACATTTGTTTTTCTTTTTTGGTGGATTTATTTCCATATGTTGGCGTGTCCTGTTTAAACTGGTCATTTCTTTTGCTCCTTATGCTCAGAATAAAGTCTTTCTATATTAGGCTGAATGTGGCCTCTGTCTGACACCCCTGACCTATAGAAACTGACTCTATACGACGTCCAAAGACTGCACGGACGCCGTTTAACAGGCAGGTGCTCATGGGTAATCTCCTGCTCAGCTGTGGACCTGAGCTCAGGTATTTGGACGTTGGCGCTTTAACGGCGTTTCTCCTCCTGTCACAGTGATGCGTCCGTCCTCCAGGCCTGAGAGGGTGAGAGTTCACACCGGAGACGCCCCGTCCATCACCGCGTCCCGCCGGCTCTTCGGAGGTTTGCTGTCCAGGCTGGAGGTGAGTGGGGGGGGTCGGGGGTTGGGGGGGTATGAGGTGCTGCTGTCCGGGCCTCCTGTCCTGCTGTCTGGAAACTCTCCAAGCCTCATGGGAGCTCACGGGGCTGTCGGCGCTGTCCGACCACCTGACAAACGGCGGCGTATGTGTGTATGACGTGCAGGTGGGTTTGTGTTCACCTGTGTTTGTGTGTGTGCGTGTCCTTGACTGTCACGAGTGTTTGTAGCGGCTTTTATCTGCGCTCCTTCTGGCCTGACACGGTGCACTCTCCTGCAGCTTAGGCTAAAAAATACATAAAGCGGCTCAGAATGAAATAAAAATGTAAGAGTAGCCCACAGGTGTGACAGGATAAGCAGCTCAATCATCAGCCTGCCAGCTGTCAAATCCCCCAACACACACCAACACACACACAGTAACACAATGCATCAGTAGGAGGCGGCTTCACATGTTTGGGAGAAACTGGAAGTATGTGCATCACCATGTTTTACTGACAGAAGCTCAACTTCCATTTTCTGCTGAAATCCATTTTTTTTTGTGTGTTTGTTGACATTCTAATGTAAATGTGATGTCATCGGACTCATGTGTGAACCGTCTACGTCCTCAAGTGACGTCACACTGTGTTTATGACGTAAATGTGGATCTGGCTCCGCCTCCTCCAGCGCAGAACTGTGACGTCTGTCACGTTTCAGTGTGGTAAAAGTCTGATTCAGACTGAAGTCACATCAGATCTGGGTCTGACATAGGAGCAGATAGGAGCGTCCTGGGTTTGTGCTGCTCACACTGCCATAAGAAACATATGAAGTCAGATTTAGGACGTTTGAACCTGCAGTGTGAACGTAGCCATAGATTTAATAACTTATCTTTTCTACTTATGCATCTAAATGTAAAAAAATCTAGTCAAGTTTGTTCCGTTTCAGTGTCATTTCCTTGTAAAGGCTTTTGCCCAGATGGTGAGAGCTTCAGTAAAAGAACAGTCAGTGTTTTTATTCTGATAATTGATGATTTAATTTCACTTTTACTGTTACATTAATGTCTGTGTCTTTAAAGGTTTGAACTCTTTTATGTAGTTGGTTGTTGGTAGTTTAATCTAGCAAAGCACTGACACAAATCAGATTTTTTTTTTGCACATTTGCAATAGTTTTACTTAGTTGTATCCTCGTCTTTTCTACTTTTTGCTTCTAAAAGTAGTTTATAGTTTCCATGCAGAACTCAGTCTCATTTCGTGTAACCCGTCTTTCCTCCCCTTTTGTCAATAGTATGAGAGTTTTCTTCAGTGAAAACACACTAATATTATCAGTAACAGTTCAACAAAATGTGTTTACTGTTACATGTGTGTCTGTGTTGGAGTTACTGTATATGTTCAAGGTTTGAACTCTTTTATGTACTGTTGGTAGTTTAATCAAGTCAATTTTTTTTTTTGCCTATGACTCACATATTTACAAAAATATTCTGATTTGGGGTCAGTTTTACCTGCAGTGTGAACGTAGCCATAGTTTTAATTACTTATCTTTTCTTCTTATGCATCTAAATGTAAAATATCTAGTCCACTTTGCCCAGTTTCATGCAGAATGCGGCCTCATTTCCTTGTAAACCTGCTGTACTCCCCTTTTGCCACCTCCTGGTGGGTCTGTGGTTGCGCCCCCTCCCTCCCCCTCGCCCCGGCTGCAGGATGACTGACGCTGTCATAACGTCTGGCAGTCAAACCGACCTCCTTCTGACGGGTGGCGGCAAACGCAGTGTGACACAGGAGCAGTATCTGGTTCCTCCTGCACTGACTCCATTTCACATGGCTCAGAGGGGCTTAGAGCGGCCGGGGGGGGTCGGGGGGGGGCGTCCGTGGATGTGTGCGTGGCTGTAGGAGGTAATCGAGCAGATGTCAGGAGAGTCTGAGAGGGGATGTGTACACTGAGGGACGACTGAAACCTGTCACATTGATTTTCACTGAGTCTGGTCGCGCCGCTGTGTGTTTGTAGTGTGTAGAAGTACAGCGTCCACCGTGAACCGGGATGATCAGTGTCTGTGTGGAAACAGACTCCACGGAATCACACTGCTACAGACTTACACATAATACAATAAAAAACAATAGATATTCACACGTCACCATGGAAGAAATAAATGAATGAATTTAAATATTTGTTCAAATCCTTTTAGTTTGTGCTTTTAAATTAAACTAAATTCATTCTAACAGAACAAACGTTATATATTCCATCTTTTTCTCATGTTCTTATTGAATAAATGATAATATAACGAATAAAAGGGAAAATCAAGAAATCAGTTTGAAAAATCCCTTTTTCTGCGTGGTGTGAGATAAGAATGATTAAATGAACTCAACGGCGCCCACAGAAAAGACACTTTCAGTCGGATTAATGACGATGCATCCTGATAAATTTGCATTAAAAATGATATATGAAATATTTTTCTTCGTTCCTCTTCAAGTTTTTTTAAAAGAGCCAAAAATATGAACCTGTCCACTCTGTCCTACCTGCAAAGACACTCCATTCATTTTCTGTGTGAGATGTTAAAAACACAAATCATCAGAATAACCATTATTTTTCTGCGTCTTCTCCAAACTCCACATGTTCTACAGACAAAATGAACCAGGGCCTTTCAGAGGAAATGTCACAGCTATATATCCTCAGGCTCATTTCAGTGGAAAAGCAGCTACAGTTCGGCTTGTTGAGCAACATGAGCAGAAGCGTGACATCCGTTCACCTTCCCAGCTCCTCCTCCTCCTTTTTCTTCTCCTCCATGAATCCTAGAAGCTGAACATTCCCAACAGAAGAACCACAGACTCTCTCCAGGTTCTGGGTTAAATACAGACGCCGTCCCGGTGCTTTTCCCTTCATTCATAGTGTGCCATCTTTTGGCCGTTTGGTGAACTGCTCCCGCTGCTTCCTCTCCTCTGCTCTGCTTTTTTTTTTTTTTCCCCAGTGAAAAGATCATAAAATCAGTGAAATAAAGTGGAATGGTTGTCTGGGGATGGATACGTCCCTTGTCAATGTGAAGTGGAACTGGAGGAAATCGCTGCATCTCCTGCAGCTTTGCAGAAGAACACTACTGCAGGGCTTCTTTTTTTTCTTCTTTTTTTTTTTTTACTCTGACAATTTATGCAGATTCCTCAGCCGTAAAAAAGAAAAAAAAATCCAGATTTCTGCCTTGTGATGTCTTAAAATGCTCAATCCTGATGAGACGAGCGGATGGATGAATGAACCCACCGCTTAAAATAATTCTGGCAGTTAAAATCATTATAAATATAACAACTTTGTGTAGATTTCTAATGGTGTGTTTGCATATCGTTATCCTCATATCATAATGACCTAACTCATCCACAAATGGACAAAAGTCTGTGGACACGTTGAATCCAGGTCTTTCTTTTCTAACAGGGGTCTGGGATATAAAACAATAATGACTAATGTCAGAATATTTTTATATTGGATCAATATCCTATTGATTATCAATATTGATGTTTCTATGTCCAATCCTCATCAACAGGACATCTGACAGCTGTAGATATGATGTGTCCCAATATTTATGTCCATATAGTTTAGAAACATTAATATTTAATGGTAGATTTTTTTCTTCCTCAGTGAGATGTGATGAAAGTAGATGGTTAGTTGTGGAACAAAATTATTATTTACAGTCAGAGAAGGAAAAATATTTTATAAATGTATAGGTAGAACATTTAAAATCAGAGTCATGGATTAAAAAATTAAATTAATGTGGATATAAATGAAGTCCAAACCATCTCTGAGTCATTTTGGAAATAAAGATAACAGTGTAAACCAAACTAACCAATGATATGATATTGATCCAATATAAAACTATATTCTGACATTAGTCATTATTGTTTTGTATCCCAGACCCCTGTTAGAAAAGAAACACCCAGATTCAACGCGTCCACATACTTTTGTCCGTGTGTGTGTGAGTTAGCTAATTATGCTATGAGGCTAACGATATGTGTGTGTGTGTGGAGCTGAAGCAGTGACTGATACATGCATGCGTTCACATCCACAAAAAAACACAGAACGATGGAGATATTCACCTTGGCGGGGTCACTCTCCTCTTCCTGGCTCATTAAAAACAGCTCCATTAGCGGCGTTCGTTCCTTCAGAGCCCGACTGCCGACAGATATGTGAGTGTGTTCGCGTGTGTGTGTGTGTGTGTGTGTGTGTGTGTTCGCTGGATGGTAAAGACATGCAGCGTTTTGGAGGCCTCTGGGCTGCTGAAGAATACATTAAACAGAAAGAGCCCCTCTCCTCTTCCTGACTGGCTCCTGCTGGGACTACTTAGCATTTCTGGGGTGAAAACTTCTCCAGCAAGGTTGTCAAACACTATACACAAATTACACCGCAGCTAAATTGCTCCTGTATATAGTTATTTAACTTTTGTAGTGGCTCATGTGTGTTTTTGTGCGTGTGTTTGTCTTGGCCTGGTAAAGGCTGAATTCCCTCGGTGCATTACGGGCGATGTCGCCGGCAGGGAGCGGGCGGGCGAACGCACACATTGGTAAAATAGTGAAAGAGACGTTCAAAGCTACAAATCCCTCAAGAGTCCGAAACAACTTCACAATCGTTAGCTCATGAAAATTCCAGCAGTTCTAATGTGTTTTTAGGTCACAGATGGTAAGAGACAACAAAAATGTCTCATTTCTGCGCTCATTGTATCGTGATCCGGAGAGAATTAAGCTAAAAGACGAAATAAAAAGTGAAATATTTCATGCTAATCACAGTCAGTCTGTGGAAGTTTGTCCTCGTTGCCCCGTTAAGATAATGAGTGAGGGGGAGTGATCCACCATGAGCCACATCTGTAAAACAGTTTATTATAAGGACATGAGTCTGGAAATATGATTAAAATTTGGATTAATTAAGTGTAAAAAAATTAACCCTTAAAGGCCTAGAACTAGTGTTATGGCGACATCCAACCATTTATTAGAATAAACTGTTTCCCATAAAGTTGGAATAACATGCTTTTCCTTTTATTATGAAATAATGTGATTTATTGCTATAGATTAATGTAAGTGGACTCAGTATGTGATGATTACAACTGGTCAAAGGTGGTTAAATAGGAATAAAAAGAGGATTGTGTCTGAAAACAAAACTATTCCAACTTTATCTGCAACAGTGTATTATTTTTTACATTTTATATTTGTTAGTATAAATCCTGTATTTTCTTATATTTAATTCTCTGATCATGTAGATGTTCATTAAAGCTCAGATGAAAATCCAAAGGTTATTATATCAAAACGGAGAAAACAGAAGAAAGCCAGTCAAATCTATCATTAAATGAAGAGAAAAATAATTGAACAATTATAGTTTTTAGTTTTATTCATTGAATTATTATTTAATTATAAATAAAAAGAAAATATAAATTGAAACCAGTGATAGTCTTTGCTGTTTTAGAGTTTAATTTAACCCTTAAAGACCTAGAACTATTTCTGTAATGGTATTTATTACCATTTATTCTAATATTATCCTCAGCATTTTGCATGTTCCAGTGTAAATCCTGTATTTTCTATATTTAATTCACTGATCATGTAGATGTTCATTAAAACTCAGAGTAAAATTGACGGTTATAATATCAAAGCAGAGAAAACTGAATAAAAAGTGTCTTTTCAGTCCAATCTGTCATTAACTGAACATAAACCCAGTGTGTCCATCCACTGTCATTGATCCAACTCCATGGGTTTTACTGCTTTATATTTTATAAGTTGACATTAATAAAGAAGTGTTCATATTTGCTTAAAAAACTACAAAAGATGAGACAAATGACGACTACAAAATCTAAATATGGCACTGATGGTAAAGTTTTCCATTCTTCTAACAAATTAAATCCATAATTATTCGTAAGTTACTCAGTTTAGTGCTATTTTATCCTATATTTGCTTTTTATTAATACTTTATTTACTAATTTACTGTTTTATCGTCTGTATCTGAACCGATCAGCCTCCATTATTAAATGTTGAATTGAATGCAGGTTACATCACGTTTATTTACATGTATTGATAGTTTTTTCAGTATAAATCTATTTCTCCATGTGAACTGAGCATCATTAAGTTTAAAACCTTCTTTTCAAACCGTCATAATGGGCATTTGAGGATGAGAATGTGGTCGTTGACTTAAACTGTTTAATACCTGTTGATCCACTAATCCTATCAATACATGTCAATAATTGGTGTAAAATACAGTTATTCATC
>JAPQRQ010000009.1:25767677-25783857 GCA_037367365.1 Apogon talboti
GTTGGATCAATGACAGTGGATGGACACACTGGGTTTATGTTCAGTTAATGACAGATTGGACTGAAAAAGACACTTTTCTTCTCTGTTTCTCTGACCTGTACCTTTTTAACTAAATGACACATAAGTTTATTCTATATTTCTGTGTAGGTATTCACATGTACTTTAAAATGGTATGTCTAATCATTTGTCTGAGTTGATTATGTGAAAATGACAAAAAAACCTGCTCAGTCACGTAGCTGGACGGGACGGGGGGGGGTGACACAGCAGGACAAGGAGGACGGAGGTGGAGGAGGTGACGGAGAGTGTCTCTGGCAGAACGACTGCTGGCCTCTGGATACTTTACTTCCACCGGAGGCCGCCAGCCCTTCTCACTGACGCACCAATGAAAGACAAGACAGAACTGCACCGCCAACACACACACACACACACACCCACACACACACACACACCGCCTCACACACACTCACACTCACACACAGTTAACACAGAGACCGGCAGAAAGACGCAGTAGCTCGAAAAAGGTCACTTTATAGCATGTGACTCAAAGGGCTAAGGCGGACGGTGACGATATGCGCCTGGACGGCTGACAGCGATGTCCTGCATCCGCTGGAGGGGGGGGGCCTGTTGTCTTTGACCCCCGGCTTCCAACTGCCCCACTTGACCTTAGAGACACAGCTGAAAATGGGCAAATAATACTGATGTTTGGTAATGACCATTTCCACAGCAGCTGCTCGGGTAATTATTGAGTCCGATCCCTCTGTGTGCCTCCTCTGTTGCCGTTCCCTGTGTTTTTCCTCCCTCTGTTGGCATCTGTGCGAGGCTCTCGTCAGGCAGAGCCGTGACCTAAACCGTTTGTGACAGTTTTCTGGGAGAGTGGAGTTGGAAAGCAGGCATGCCTCGCAGACCTGAGCAGCAAAGGTTCTCTCACATCTTTCATAGCAAAAAAAAAAAAACCTACTCATATGCACACGCGAGCTCGTTGTGCATCTAAATACCAAGCACATATGGACGTATGTACACACACACACACACACACACACACACACACACACACACACACGCACACACACGCTGCCCCAGATACAGTATTTTATCATGCATGCATGGTCATTGAACCTTTGGATTATTAACAGTGGAACTAACATCAAATCAATCAGTCTTTTGGTGATGGTGGTTTACTGTTAACCCTTAATCACCGATAACTATATTTGTGGTGACTTCCAAAGGAATTCATCTCCACATGTAACCATTAATTTTATCATAATTTATTATATCATCCTCTGCATGTTGCATTATTCAGTACAAATCATGTATTATTTGTATTTGTATATTTAATTCACTGACCATGTAAATGTTCATTAAAGCTCAGAGTAAATGCAAAGGTTATATCAAAAACAGAGAAAACTGAAGACGCTGTAGCCTTGAGTCTGCCCATCTCAATGCATTAAAAACTAATGACAAGAAACTATTAGAATGTGACAAAACAACAACCAAAACAAACCATAATAACAAGTTAGAATCAAAGAAAAGTGATAAAAAATAGATTTTTAAAAAATGGTTTCCACTGAAGATGGCTCTACATTAAAGAATGGACCAAGTTCCACCAAATATGGACCTAATTATGAAGTATTTAGTTCCATATCACACCACTAGATGTAGCGGAACATGTCCACCATATATTAAAGGCTCTATATCTATTATAGTGTAGCTACGATTAGGGGAAGTTCACAGTAAAGGCGTCTTACCTGTCGGGTCCAGGAGAGCGTTGGCCGCCCCCCAGCGGTGGTACAGCGCCGCCAGTTCATGGGGGCTGTAGTTTTTGAGGAAGCTGAGGATATCACTGGGCATGTCCGGTGTCTCTGAGCCTGCCTCCTGTTTTACGTCCCCATGAGCCTCTGAAGGTAAAGAAGATGAAGAGGGGTTGTGCAGAGCACCCCCGTGTGTCTGGGAGGGATGGTAGCTGTGTCCGGCGCCACTGTGGGTGATGGCGCTGGGTCGGGCGGCGCCGGCCCGGCCTTGACCATGGGAGTTGGGGAGGGGCTGGTGGCTGGAGCCCCTCCCCCTGTTGTACTCCACCAAGCCATGTTTGCTGGACAGCATGAAGCCCAGCCCCTCCTGAGGCATTAAGTAGCGGTCCGTTGTCCTGGAAGCAGAGGTGGAGGCGGAGCCAGGGGCGGAGGAACGCGATGCGGGACCAGTGCTCTTCTCCAAGGAGCCGGACGATGACGATGAGGCCCCTCGAGGGTAAATGTCCACTTTGGGTTTGAAACGAGACTGATGGCTCTGGTCTGGGAGGGGTCTGGAGCTGCCGGAGCTGTTGCCTGGCCGCGGGGGGGCGCGTCCGGCCTGGGATCCTGCGGTGGATCCTTTGGATGCCTTAGAGGACGAAGAGGAGGTAGAAGGGGACGAAGATGCTGTGGAACCCTGGGGGCCTGAACCTGCTTTGCTTTTCTTTGAGGTGTCGCTGCAGGTGTTGGGAGGCCGGGTACGCTGCGATCGCATCAGCAGAGGCAGCGGCGGACACTCCTTCCCCTCCAGGACTGGTGGGGGGCCAGTGCGTCTCCTGGAGGAGCTCCTGGGAGTGGGGGGGTTCTTCAGGGCCCATTTGGGGGCCAGGGTGGAGCTGCTGCTGTTGATGCGGTGGGCCACAGTCTGGTGCATCCACAGGACCTCTGGGTAGCGCGTGGAGTGGGAACAGAAGGAGCACTTGTGGTTAGGGAGGTTCTTTCTCTCCAAGGGGACGGAGACCGGGCCCCTGTGTGACCCCGCCCTCACACATAGATCCACAGGGGTCACACTGGCGTCCAGGGGGGAGGTTCGAGGAGACCGGTGAGCAGGAGGGGAGGGGGAGTGGCTGATGCTCTGGAGGAGGGCCTTCTTCAGCTTGGAGCAGCCGCTGGGGGTGCCTCTGTCGGAGCCGGAGGCGGAGCTAGGGGCGGGGCTGGGGGGGTCTTCGTGGGCCGCCGGATGTTGGACACGGACATGGCTCAGATACGCCTGAGATTCAGTCGCAACGTAGTCACAGAGGCTGCAGACGAAGCGTTTGTCATCTGTAAGGACGACATAAAGGTCAGTGAGTGCAGAGGAAATCATCTGGATCCTGTTCATCTTTTATTTGTTTTACTTAACCATTATTTAACCAGGTTGGTCTCATTGAGATGGGGGATATCCCTAACCTGGCCAAGACAGCGGTGAGACATTCCCATCATTGCAGTTTTATAACAATAAAAGCATTTGCAAACATCAAAAAAACCATATTCAATCAAACATTTACAGACCAACAGCCTTGACTCCAGAGTTTTAACGCTCTCTTTAAAATCAAAGGAATCAGTGTTTGTAGATGGAGCTCAGACTTGTTCCAGGCATCAGGAGCTGAAAACCTTAAAGATCCTCCTCATCTCCTGCTTGAATGAGAGTCAGAGCTCATCAGTTCAGCCAGTGTCCACACAGGTGTAGTTCTAGTGACCAGCCACCAGGGGGCAGTAGTACCTCTACATACACACCATGCACTTACATAAAACTCTTAAACTATAGAATGATACATTTTGGTTAAATAATCACCAAAAGCTCAAAATTAACCAAAGCTTAGTGTCAGTCTGGGATGTAGTTTCATGTCTGTTCAGTGAGATTTGACCTAAAACTGATCCTACTTTTGTCCATCCAGTCACACACTGATGTTCCAACAGTCAAACAGTGGTTGGTTTGTATCTGGAATCATTTGAGGACATGGATCGGTAAACATGGAACTCATTCTAATATTCATCACTAGTTCAACCTGGAACCAGCACCTTTTAGACTCATTCACATCATTGAAGAACTACAGGTTAATAGAATGTTGTACGTTTAGACTCTTGTACATACTTTTATTTGACTACATGACTATATTTTTCCCTTTTTGTTGTATTGATAATTTCTTCCCTGCTACTTTTTTTATTACACTTGAATGGAGCAACTGTAACACAACAATTTCGCCCTGGGGTTAATAAAGTGTTCTGATTCTGATGTACTCTCCAGTGAGGGAATGTTAGTGACTCTGTAGGTGCAGTTCCATATTCTCTCCACCAGATGGCGTATCTGTCCCGTCTTTACTAACAAGCGAATTCTACTATTGTTCCAAATATGTGTCAGATACCAAGTGTTAAAGACTAATGAATGAATAGGAGATTTGATTATAATAGTAATTGTTATAATGGTAAATTTGTATCAAATAACATATATTTCAATTAGATTTCTTGGTTTTAATGAGATTTAAGGTTGGGCCTGTTCATTTGGTTTCACATCTATTCATAGAAAAGCTCTGATGTAGTGGTTTTAGTTGTTGTAAGTAGCACATTATTCCTCCTGTTTTCTACAGGAGCGGTAACCGGCCATCTGTTTTTTATTTGGCTTCCTGTTGGCAGCGCACAGCCAACACACACACGCACACACACACACACATCTAGGACTCTGCCAAGGTGAAGCCCTGAGGCTAGAGAGTAAAAGTACAGTAAGACTGATGTGTCCTGTTTATCGGACCGTTCCTCTTTAAACAAACAAAAGAAAATTCAATAGTGAGTGAAAACTCCTGATTACTGTTGCTTCTCCTCCATAATATTTACACTGGCTGGAAATCAGCCTCACACTTGAGTAAATGTAGAAACTTCACAGACAAACACGACAAACCAAGATAAACTGTGTCCAGATGGAGTCAGAGAGGAACCAGCACAATACGGTGTCGGTTTGGTAAAAGATGGAGAGAAAAAAGCAACCCCAAACTAATGAACACACTGCTAATCCTGCATCCATGACAGAACTGAACAAACGTCCATTTAAGAACCAAATCATACACTTTCAGAAACCACATTTCCGCCGTGTGATGTAGAAGACTTTATCCTGTTTCCTCAATGACAACCATTAACCTTTAGCTGTGATTCTTCTTAAGATAAATGAGTGTTTCTGCCCGAACATGTCGCGTTCAGCGTCACTTCACGTTTTCCTCTGCGAAAAGTCATTAAATGGCCAAAAGGGACATGGGAGCGTTTGGGATGACTGTGTCCTCTGAGTGTCTTTTTCCCCGTTGCCTGTTTCTGCCTCCATTGGGAGGTGACTCTATAAATAACCCATCCCTCAGACCACGGACGCTTCAATGGGAAGAAGAGTGGATGAGTGACACCTCAGAGACGACAGGGAAGTACGATTAAGAACAGGAAACAACAACGGAAAACCTCCACGCCATGACCACAGGATCATTAATGCAGGTCCATGTCGTTCTAGTTCAGGGTCCACATAGTGGATCAGACCAGTAGAATAATAACATACAGTAATAACCTAGAAATCATATAGAACTCCAATCTTCATGTTTTAAATCTATAAAACATCCTAGAAATAAAGTGAATAACCATGAATTTCCTAAGAAAAATAAATGCAATTTTAACAATATTCTGCCTCAGTTTATCATTGACAACCTACAAATACACACAACATTTAGTAACATGCAGAATATTGTACAAATACACTGATTTATATGAAGACATTTCAGGTTAATATTTATTCAGATTATTCACATTTTTTATGAAAGGATAGTTTGTAAATGTAAAGGTTTATATGTAATTTTATTTCTTTACAATAAACAAAGACAATGAAATTGAATCTGTCATTATTTATAGGTTATACTGATAGTATTTGACTGGTCTGGTCCATCTGAGATCCAAATGACCCCTGAACTAAAATGGTTTAGACACCATTGATTCTTAATATCTTCAGTGTCACTTGTGCTTTTTCGTGGGCTGGATCGGACCCTTTTGGCGGGCCGGTTCTGACCCACAAGCCATAAGTTTGACACGTCTGATTAATGCTAAAATATGTACTACATGGCATCAGTTTTCCCTTTTAACTACTGTCTTGTGATTTGTCCCAATCGCATTAATAATGATGATAAACACCATCATTGTTGTCGACAGTAACAGGAAAACAGAAAGCCAGATTTTTCATGGCAAAGACATAAAAAGGACAGCAAAAAAACATATTCTCACAGAGATAAGGGGGGTGAGGGGGGGTTTCCTGAGACAGGAAGACCTGAAATAGCACACAGCTCGATCAGGCCTGAAGAAACGCTGCTGCTATTTACAGTCTGTACGAACAGGGAGGAATGGAAACAATCAGCGGGCTCGTATCCTGACCCCTTCAGTCGGTTTGGGAGTTCAGTTCAAACACTTCTCCACAGGAATCCTTCCTTTAGCATGTTTCACTCACAATTCAGGCTCTTCTGACCTTGCATGGCTAGGTTTTCTTTTTTGCTCTGGACTGTTTATTGGTTGTGGAGGTGAAAAAATGATCGGCATCTGAGAAATGCCCCCCCCCACCGCCACTGACACGCCACCGATAGGGATAATAAAGCGTCTTTAAGCTGCAGACATCACAGCTCTGTCATAGATAATGATCACAACTGTCATGGACATCATTTCCTGCGACAGTAGACGTTTATTGACTGTATGATTGACTGTGTGAGGAAATAACTGGGGTGTAATTCCGCCTGTTGTCCACACGGTGGCTCCAGTCGACACTGGCGAACAAGGAGCTGCACCTACACAAAGCACATTTCATCAACAGATGTTTACCAGCCAGTGACAGAGCCAGAGGTGTGGAGTGGGAGGCTGAAAACCACCACAGTCACTTCAGTGTGAGCTTCAAATGACAACTTTCGTGTTTCTGGAATGAATTAACTTTTATGATAATTACATCTCAGTGTCTGAAGACAAACAGAAAACTGATGTGGTTACTAACGGTTTTCATAAGCACTGATTAAAGAGGGATATCCACAAAAACCATCTGCTCATCTCATGCCGGCTTTGGTCATTTAACTTTGTGAAGAACCCAAGATAAAACAATGATTAATAAACTGAATGGAAGTTAAAGGTAGCTCCAGTTCTACATTCAGCCCAGTTTGATCTGGAGTGGATCAGACTGGTAAAATAATCACATCTTTAATAAGAACGAACTTTTACATTATAATGTTTACATTTACAAAATATTCTTCACAAAAAATGTAAATAACCTGAACGAATATAAACCTGAAATTTCTGCCTCAGTTTATCATTCCAGGTTGTTCATTATGTATAGGTTTTTCCTGCTGTTACTTTCATAGTCTGACCCACTGGAAATCAGATTGGGCTGAATGTGGAACCTGGACACCCTTGAATATTAATGTCTTCACTTTGGGCCGGATTGGACCCTTTGTGGGCTGGTTTTGGCCCACGGGCCGCATGTTTGACACCCCTGCAGTAGATGATACTTCCTTCAACGTGTCTGCTGTGATCATCTGCGATTGCGTCAAATAAATGTCTGATTTAGAAGTAACAGGGTTGACTCACCGGGCAGCTCTCCAGCGTTGGCCGTTCCCATCTCTGACGCCTGTTCGCCGAGCGTGGAGGCGGGGGGCGAGTCCCCGTACCCCGGGGTGCTGGGTCGACTCGGGGATCCTGACTCCGGGTCGCTAGTGGAACCCCAGCGGTCGTCTCGGGTGGACCGGTCCTTCCCTCCCAGAGATGCCCGTCTTCCGTCCTTCCTGTGGACGCGCTGGTGGACGATCATCTGGTGGCGACTGCGGAACACCTTCCCACACTCGAAGCACTCGGACTTGGAAGAGGCCTGAGACTGGGATGGCCGCCGTCGGTCCTGGCGAGACGAAGGCCGGTACTCGGAGTCGCTGAGGCTCTCGGGCGTCCGATCCCCTGAGGACATTTGGCTTCCTGGTCCAGAGCTGCTGCGCCGGCCGGAGCCTCGTTTCTCTTGGCCTTGGAGGATGTAACTGCTGCTCTCTTTCTCAAACACCACGGTAGCTCCAGCCAGGGCCTCCTCCCCTGGACTCCCTCCCCCAATGGAGGCCTTGTAACTGGGCTCCACAGGCTCCACCACCTTTCCTTTCGTTGCCAACTGCCAGGCCTGGTAGCTGCAAATGGGGTCGAGCTCTGGGATCCTTCGACCCACCATCTTTTTCTCATTCATCTCCTCTTCATTGAGGGTCTCATCTTCAACAGGCCCAAGGTTTAAGTATTCAAGGAATCGTCTCTTAGCAGCAGGTGAGTCCTCATCGTCGCTGGGTCTGCTCTGGTTCTGGGACTTCCTGCTATAGTTCGGAGTGTGGACTTTATCGTGAGCTCTCAGACTCTCTCTGCTGTGGAAGACGTTCCCACATTTGGAGCACATTTGATAAATGGTTGTAATGGAGCTTGTAATGATGTCAGGATCCTGGGCGACGTCGTTGATGGTGGCAGGATGCTCAGCTGAATCTGCTTTGGACCGTGACCTGGATTTGGTGTTGTGGGTTTTCATATGAGACTTTAGAAACCAAGCCTCACGGAAGCGTCGTCCACAGATGCGGCAGCAGTGATCCAGGATCCCGGCGTGTTTCTTCATGTGCGACTTTAAAAACCAGGCCTGGGTGAAGACCTGTCCACAGGTCTCACAGGGGAAGGTCCCGTCACCATGAGGCTGGAAGGCGTCTGGTTCTGACGAGGCCTCCTCCTTCACAGCAGTCTCGTCTTCAGCGTCGGCTGTGATGTGGACCTTCTCTATGTGGCTCAGGAGCTGGTCTTCACGCTGGGCTTCGTATCCACAGAGACGGCAGCAGAACGGCCGCTGGTCCGTCCCAGACTTCTCTCTTTTCATGCTCCTCACGGGGACCTTCCTGCGACTCTCCTCAGCCCCGTCACCGTTGATCATCCTGTTACAGGCTGAGCTGCTCTTAGTGGGACTGGTGCCTCCATCCAGACCTTCTGAAACACTCATCTCCTCCTCCTCAGCCCCGCCCTCCTCATCCTCATTGGCGTGGTGACTGGACAGCGTACCGAGCTTGTGGCTGCGGATGTGGACCTTCAGGTTTCCCTTCTGCGACGCCCTGTGGTCACAGTAGGGGCATTTGTAGGGCCGGGCGCCCGTGTGCCGCCTCATGTGCTGCGACAACGAGCTGAGGAAGGGGAAGCTCCGTCCACAGATACTGCAGTTGAACGCCCCGGGGACACGGTCATCCTCACCTTCTACCTCGTTTTCAGGACTGACCTTCTCTCTGATCAGCTTCTCCTTGTGTCCTCCTGCCTGGCTCTCCATCATTTCCATGCCTTCTCTGGGATTCATAATTTGAGCCGATCTACCCGTCACCTGGCTTTTCACAAGCTCATAAAACCTGAAACTACTGCTATCTGCAGCTGCTCATCTAGGAGTGTCCAGTGCGCCTCTGTCGATCAGTTAAAGCTCGACCTGACTTAAGTCATCCAGTGATAAGGCTGCAAACCAGGCGGCTCATCTGACACTCTCCAGTTACTGGATGCAATACCATTTACCCGTCATCATCTACACCGCAGATGAATTCATACACTCAGTGTGATACTAGCACCGTTGAACACAACTTTAACATCAATTAAACACATGTAGTAAAATGTAAACTTAGAACTGAGACTGAACAACACATGGACCGGTCATTGTATCAGTGATGAACGGGATTCTGGAGGGTTTCCACTCCACGTCTTCTGCTCATTTTACTGGCGTCCTTTCTGTCTGTTCAGTTTTAGGCACATCAGCAGCTTCCAGGTCACATGACAGCGAGCGCTCTACAAGGTCTGCGAGCATAGCATCCACCTAAGAATGAAAAGGAGACAAAGGGAGGGGGGGGCGACAAGTTAGGATTTCAAAGACAACCTCTGTGATAGAACATACAGTACATCTGCACGGTTTTCTGATAATGCAGTGGTAAATTACACGGTAGGAAACGCTGAGACCATGAGTTAATGATCATCAAACCTCTGGGTAAAAGACTGATCATAAATGACATCAGTCTGACATAGGTTCAGTAGATTTACATCCATATGAACTGATTTAACTTGGTTTCATGAATGTATTTGTGGACATGCGGACCCAGGACGTATGTGCAGTTTGCGTTGTCGACCACTATATGTGTGTGTAGTGATTGTGCATGAGTCGTGCAGACCTCGGGGGCTCTGACGCCACATTGGCTGAGTCGACACTTTACACAATCAGGCTGGTGGGGGGGGGGGGTGTTCACATCAGCAAGATCAGCAGTGCCACCATATTCCCTCCCCATACTGGCCTCACGCATTCGCCTCAACCGACACTATCACATGACAGGGATCTTAAGTACACAACAGGAAGTGGCTCTTCACACAGTTTGCTTTGCTCTGTTTCTCAAACTGGAGTTGAACGAGGTCAGAAAGAAAGAGAAAGTCAGGTTTAGACGACAACGGAAAAGAGAAAGTCAGGTTTAGACGACAACGGAAAAGAGAAAGTCAGGTTTAGACGACAACGGAAAAGAGAAAGTCAGGTTTACACTAGAACAGAAGGCACAGACGTGGACGACTATGGTGGACGTGTTTCCCCTGTCTACTATTACTACTACTACTACTACTACTACTATTACTACTACTACTACTACTACTACTACTACTACCATATCCTATGTATCCATTATATGTTGTGCATATTTCTGCCATCTGTATTATAGAGTATGCTTTTTGTATATTTTAGTATTTCTTTGTAGTTTTTCGCATAATCACAGTTTTTTTGTATATTTTTGTGATATTTTTAAACAGTCTTTTGCACTTTAAGTGTTTGCTGCTAAAAAGAAACAAAGCTGCTAAACTGATTTTCATTGTTCCTTTAACAGTGACAAAGTCCTATTCTATTCTATTTTATTCTATTTTTTATGGAAAATACATCTACTGTTTGTCAGGTTGTGTAGAGTATTCTCTCTGCAACAGCGCCACCTATGTTTGCAAAAGAACCAACTGGCTCTTCCATATTTTCTGTTGTACATGCAGTAGTGAGATATCAACAGGTATGTATATGACAGTAATGATAATGATCTTTAATCATGTCTAAGGGTCTTCCCTCGACTCGTCATAATGCTCCTGTTGGACCCCCCCCCCAAACACACACACACGAACCCCCCCCACCAAATCCCCTTTCAGGTCAATCGTCTAATTAAAACATCATCACATATGGTTACTGCTTTGTTGGCACATTTTTAAGAATAAACTGAAAAGCCGCCACTACATTGTAAAGCCGTCACCATCAAAGCTGTGAAACATAAAAAGAGGTTTCAATGGGAAACTGGAGCATTAATTTCATCTGATGAGAGCGCCTGAAAGTGTGGACTCTATGAAATGTGACTGACAGCATTATTACAGGCTATTATATAAAGTGCCAGAGCCCATAAGCTGAGTTACTGCCAGCCTCTAATTATAAGTGGATAATTGATCATAATCATAAGAGGATAAGGTGGTGGAGGAGGGAAGTTAGCACAAGAACAATCATATGTCTTAAACTCTCGAACTGAAAATGAGTACCCTGCACCAGAGCCACCTATCTATCTGGGATGATTTATACTATTGAAATGAGCTCAGCCTCGGCGCAGGATCCACACTTTAGAGGGATTGGATAATGATCATATCAAGACCTAAACAGACTTTTATTGATATTTGCATTTAAAAACCCTCAACATTCTCCACATAATAGAAATAAACTGAATTACTGTAACTGTGTATTTCTTGCTCCTGTTACTAAGGTCCCTGGACATCCAGTTAATTCTACCTATTCTGATTATTTTTAACAACTATATTAACCATATTAGTCATTTGGATTTATTATATTCACAAACACACACTGTTTGGATTCATTTCTGCATAAAAATAACTACAAACGCCCCATATACAATACGACGCCAGCCCCCAAATCTGCACTAAATAATCTACAGCAGGGGTGTCAAACATACGGCCCGCGGGCCAAAACCGGCCGCTGAAGAGTCCAATCGGTCCCAATGGGATGAATGAGTGAAATGCAAAAAATGACCCTGAAATCATTAACAATCATCAAAATCATGTTCGTTCAGGTTCCACATTCAGACCAATATGACCTAAAGTGCATCAGAACCAGTACAATAAGAACAGAATAACCCATAAACAATGACAAATACACATTTTGTCTTTGTTTTGGTGTAAAAAAAAAAACAAAAAACTACAATTACTATAAATGGTTTACTTTTACAAACTATCCTTTCACGAACAACCATGAACAACCTGACATATTTTAGGAATAAGTGCAAACGTCACAATATTCAGTCTGTAATTAAATGTGGTGTGTTTTTGTGGATCCACTGTGATCTGTACGTTGGAAACTGAGGCAGAATATTGGTAAATCTGCATTTACTTTAAATAAATGCAGGTTTTGTTCATGTTACTCACATTTGATTAAAGCCTAGTCTGTAGATGTAAACATTTTCACCATTTAATTTGACTCTTTTCACTCTAAAACACAGAGAAAAGTTTGGATTTGTCATTATTTATAGGTCATTCTGTTCTTATTCTACCAGTCTGGTCCATTTGAGATCATATTGGACTGAATGTGGGACCTGAACTAAACTGACTTTGACACCTGTGATCTACAGGTTTTACTCGACATAATAAAAAACACCCAATCAGACAATACGGTGCTGTTAGACGGACCCAAAGCCGTCCCATCCATCTGTCCTGTTTAATACTCAGAAGTTCCCTCCAGTTCTGGCGCTAAAAACAGGATAATGATCTTATTTCCTATTAAATGGCCTCATCAATTGGGGGTCAGGAGGGCCGGGGGGGGGGGCGCTCTTCAACAGTAAGCCTGTCATCCACCAGACAGTCACATGTGCAAATTGAAATGTAATGAGATTATCCACCAGAGGGGAAACAATGCAGGCCCCCAAAAAAAAGCACAAATTGGCTTAAAGACGGAGAAACTGTCCAGAAGACGGCGGACGAGATCAGCGATGATCGAAGGTATCCGCATGAAGCCAGTGGACGTCTATAAAAAAGCACTGAAGGATAAAGGAACACAGCTGAGGTCGACTGTAAACCTGGACTGTCATCGACGTCCTGCAGATAATGAACCTCCAACTCCCAGATGAATCAGATCATACGGCGGCGTTTTACAGAGAAACTAAAAACACTGGTCACTATGAGAATAGAGTCGGAATAGTTCAAGAATAAAGCCATAATATTAATAATGGATTAGATTTATATAGCGCTTTTCTATTAATGCATACTCAAAGCGCGTACAATGGATCCATTATTCATTCACTCTCACAGTCTGCTGGTGGTAAACTACGTTTGTATCCACTGCTGCTACAAACTGATGGAAGCGTGCCTGACGGCCCCTCCGACCGCCAAGGTGGGTGAAGTGTCATGACTCGGACAGAGCGGGATTCGAACCGCCAACCCTTCAGTTACTGGACGACACGCTCTACCTCCTGAGCCACAGCCACCCCATAATATCTGATAATATTATCAGAGTAAAGTGGTAATAATCACCCAAAGTAACAATGTCAAAACATTTGTCATACAGTTTGTTTTTTACTTTTATACATGTTTTTTGTATTTCATCAACTTGAGCCATAAACAGAAATACCAAATACTCAATAATTGTCATATTTTTAACCCTTTAAATGTCACGTTTGTAATGGAAACAAAACTGTATTTTTGATGCAAAAAAACCCAAAAAATATATATATTTTTTTTTCCATATTCTACAGAAAACTTGTAGTAGTTATCTTTTTATCCATCTACATGTACATTTAGCAGGTGGAGTTCCCCTCCATTGACTCTGATGGGGTTTTAATGAGCTGAACGGATGAAGACACTGATATTTATCTTTTCAATCTGGAAAATAAAATAGTGAAATAAACAGATGTGACGCAGAGTCACTTCACAGGAATTTCTGAAGCTCTTTTCTCAGTCAAACCAAAAACACCCAGACCTTTAAGGGGAACTAAAGCTGGTAATGAACGCCGTGTCAAACAAAAACAAACTTTTTTTTTTCCTCTTTGTTGAGTTGCTGCCGTTCTGCTTCTGAACGCTGAAGCGTACAGGTTCCGACCAGAGGAGGAAATCCGCTCTTATTTTCCCACTCGTACTCAACCTCTGTATTCCACATCTGGACTGATCTGAGACGGTGCCAAGGCGTCCGTGTCGCCGACGCAGGAGCCCTCTCCAGCCGTTTACAGCCGCCGTCCACACATTCAACGTCAAAGCACACACTGTCATAAACACACACACATGATCTGGGTCTCAAACAGCGTGTTACATGTTTTAAGGGTCCGTGAGTGGAAAAGTCAGGATGTGACGACACTTTTCAGTGGATTAGACTCCAAAAATAGGCTGTTGGATTTGTCTGAACACATCATTACTTTCATTTAAGTTCAGTTTCCTGTGAATGCACAGCGGACCACTTAATGGAAGTGAGGAGTCTGTTGAACCCTGTTATGAGTTATTATATTCAAACAGAGGAACAGTGACTGTATCAGACAAATCTATCATTGTCATGACGGTGTTTCCACTAAACTACAAATACTGTCAACTTTAATATTAGAAATAGTTAGCCTTTTTAATTCTTATGGGACATAAAAGGTGCTTCTACTTTGGATAAAAACACTGATAATGACTCTAATTCTTTTGCAGTTCATATTTTACACCACAACCCTGTGATTTTTCTCTCATCTCTGTATATGAACCCTTACGGACTGTTTGTGTTACGACTTCCAAATGAAATTTTATCTACATTTAAAAGTGACTTTTTCAGCAAAACACATCATTAATCAATTAATTAATAAACTACTCTTTTATGCTGATGATAGTCATTTATGTTCCATTAACATTTATCTGTCTCCATTTCCTTTTGTATTTGTCATATATTTAATTAGTCCCTCCTATGGTTGGACATTTTCCTGACAGGTTTAAGTTTTAATGCATTTCAGATGGATTATCCATTTGTGTTTTGCATCACTGTGCACCTTCACAACATCCAGACTGAATTAAAACCTACAACTATTTTTGTGTTGACTTCCAAATGAATTTTCCTCCATATTTAACCTTTCCAAAGTGATTTCACACCATTTCTTATAATATTATCCTCTGTATTTTGGGTTTTTTTTCAGTGTAAATCATCGGTTTTCCTATATTTAATCATATATTTAAAACTCAAGAGTAAATTCAAAGGTTATTTTATCAAAACAAACAAAACTGAATAAACAGGGTCTTTTCAGTCCAGTCTCTCATTAACTGAACATAAACCCAGTGTGTCCATCCACTGTGTCCAAATAGGTCATAAAAGCTGAGTCATGTCCATGTATTGATCGGATTATTGGATCCACAGGTATTACACCGTTTATATCAGTAGATCACTTGGGTTGCCAGTAGCTGTTGGGTCTTTAAGGGTTAATACGTGTCAGAGGAGGATGTCGAGCCTCATTGTTTTGCTGCTGTTTGATAGAAAACACTGTCATCCTTCATCACAGCCCATCATCTCCGAGGCAGCCGTGACACCAACCTCCTCCACCCCAGGGTGCAGAGATGGGCTTTGACGCTGTCACCTTCCCACCGATAATGACTGCAGCGGGTTGTTGTGTGGGACATCCTTCAGTGACGATGGGAACGGTTTCTCTCCCACACAGAGACTCAGAGACGAGCATCTGAGGTTAAAACACTCACAGCCGCCATAAATAAAGAGTAGAGCTTCTGTTGAAACGCACCAACAAACGCTCACATACATGCAGCCCAAGTGAGGAATCAACCAGCAAAACAGAGGGGGCTTTAATGTCGTCCACACACTGGGCTTTTAACACTGGCTCATACAGGCAGCATTCAACACACACACACACACACACACACACACACACACACACTGGCATACATACACACCCACATACAGAGAGCGCTATCCTCATACAGTCGTCCATAAAGTGGAGACATTCAGCGCCGAGTGTGGGACAGAATGTATGAGTCTTAAACACACACTCACACTCACGTCCACATGAGCCAGTGTATTCTCCAACCAATCAATAGTCCATTATGAACAAACTGCTCTTCACCTCCCACCCCGCTCCCAACCGCCACACAAAGAGCTCTGCTGTAAACGCCAGCACCACCACAGGGAGGGTGACACACAGCTGGATGCACGCAAACGCACCTACGGACAAACACACCTACGGACAAACGCACCTACGGACAAACGCACCTACGGACAAACACACCTACGGACAAACGCACCTACGGACAAACGCACCTACGAACCAACGCACCTACGGACAAACGCACCTACGGACCAACGCACCTACGGACCAACGCACCTACGGACAAACGCACCTACCGACAAACGCACCTAC
>JAPQRQ010000009.1:26024808-26038772 GCA_037367365.1 Apogon talboti
TCATGGTCATCAGATATGACCCATTTGGACGTTCAGAGGCTCCGTAGTTACCGTGGAAACACCATCATCTTCTATAATAAATAAATTGAACAAGAACAAATAAAGAATGTACAAAACAATAATTAATGGGAAAAAACTTAGCAAAAAAATAATAAAATAAGCAACAAAATGAACAAAAACAGTCAGTGATCAATAAAATGAACAAAAATCAACAAACTAATAACTAACATGAACAAAATAAGGCACAAACTGAACAAAATTGAAGAAAAAATAATCAGTTCAGTTAATCATATATTTGACTGAAAAAGTCTTTTTTCTTCAGTTTTCTCTGTTTTGATAAAATAACCTTTAAATTTACTCTGAGCTTTAATGAACATCTACATGATCAGTGAATTAAATATAGAAAACATAGGATTTACACTGAAAAAGGCAAAATACAGAGGATAATATTAGTATAAATGATGATAAATCACTTAATAACGGTTAAATAGAGAGAAAAACACATTTGTGAACCGCCACTGAAGCTGCTCTGGGTCTTCAAGGGTTAAACTGACATCTGTCGACAGAACAGGACTTTATATTTTATTTTACATGTGGATGTGGCTCAGAAATGTCAGAAATATCAACAGGATGAGCTGTATTGAAGCCGGACTTGGCTTTCTGATGTTTAATCTCATTACAACATATTCTGCATAATTGTTTTAATAATAAAAACCTTATGGGTTCATGGGTGAAGAGGTCATGATGTCAGATCAGTTCATTATTAACTGTTGGGTTTATGACTCAGCCGGTACTATAAGGTGGTTTCCAGGACAACGCTCTGGAGGTTGGACGGTGTTTTGGTGACCTCTGCAGGTTGGACTCTGATCCGTCATTCTGGGGTTTATTTATCAGGATGTGAACCATGAACTATGACACACAGGAGGGAATTTATATCTGATTGATATTAATAATAGGTTTATTTAGTGGAAAATCCTGAGCTTCTCCATAGACTAAAGGAAAACAGACACATGTTTTAGGTTGAATTTCATTTATGGTTAATTTTAGCTGCTTTATGGAATCATTGAAATGAATATTAACACAAAGGATATGACATAATGAGGTTTTATTGGAGCTGCAGCAGTTTGTATTTATAAAATAGAGGAAATGTGCATTAAACACCTCCTCACCTTCTGTTACTGTCACTGTATTTGCAGTAGTTGATTTATATCTCTTTAAAGTGTCTATTTTATCTTTAAAAATTGTACAAAAATAAGAAATTTGCAAACGATAAATAATGTGGAAAAAATAAGCAAAAGTGAACTAAAATAAACAGTAGTAAATTAAGTTAAATTAAATCAAGCAAAAAATAAAAATAAAATAAGCAACAAAATGAACAAAAACAGTCAAAGTGATCAATGAAAAGAACAAAAATGAATAATAAATCCAACCAAATAATAAATAACATGAACAAAATAAGCCACAAACTGAACTACATTAAAGAAAAAATTAAATCGGCAATAAAAAGGAAAAGAAACTAATAAGAAAATTCACAAAACAATAAATAGCATGGAGAAAATAATCATACATCTCCTTAAAGTGTCTATTTTGTTTTTATACTACTTTATTTATTCTTATTCTATTTTGATTTTTTTAACAGTGTGTCATTTATTAATCTCAGACTACTGTAAATTTAGTTCTCAGCATTTACAGAATCATCTTTAAAGTGACCCTCCTGTACTTCCTGGAAGGGGCGGGGCCAGGCTTAACCTATCAGGTCACATGTGACTTTGTGTCAATGCATCAGGAACATTGAATAAAGAAATCAACAGAATCATCCTCTGTGACATGAGATTTAAGTAATCAAAAATGGGCATTTATTCCTATAATTTTCACAAAACACACATAAACTGTTGCTCTGTAACATGTTCCCTGTGTGCTGTGGCTCATGGACACTTTAAATTAACTCATTTTTCACTGTTCTTACCTTATTTCTGTGTTAAAATCTTCACTTCCTGGTTGTATGTCTGCAGAAGATGCTCATTTAATGCCCTTCAGCCAATCAGAACTGGTGTTACTTTCTTGTCCTCCTGTGATTGGATCATTTTCTATGTGTTGCCGGGTAGATTTGACTGAGAGCAGACACTTTCATGACTCCAGACTGAACGTAAAACAGATGATTTACCTGTCCATCCTGTTACACCTGCCTTTAAACTCCTCCCTCCCAGTAGGTCTGTGGTTTAGCTCCGCCCACCATATCCTCACCTTCTTTGTGGATGTGTTTACATGTTGTGCTGCCACCAGGTGGACAAAATATCATGTAGAACTTCATGCATCAGTTCCTTTTCGTTTCTATGGAGATGATGTGATGGCATTCAATGACTTCTTAAAATGAGTTTTGTACAGTTTGTTTTATGTGACGACACTTTGATTTTATTCAGATTCTGTAGAAAAACAAGGTTTATCACCTGTAATTATTTAACATCCTTAATTAACTTTATTTTCAATAAATAACTCCATGGATTAAAACAGTATTTTTTTATGCAAGTGCATAGAACAGTAACTATGATAATATGTTCACAGATCATATAAACCAGTGGTGATAAACATAAGGCCCGTGGACCAAAACTGGCCGCCACAGGGTCCAATCTGGCTCGTAGGACGGTTTTGTGAAATACAAAAATTCCACTGAAAATATTAATTAATGCTGTTAAAACCCTATTAGTTCAAGTTTTACATTCAGACCAAAATGATCTAAAGAAGATCAGACCAGTAAAATACTATCATAATAAACTATAAATAATGACAAATACAAACTTTTCTCTTTGTTTTAGTGTAAAAAAAAGAAAAATTTTATGAAAATATTTACATTTACAAACTATCCTTTCACAAAATATGAGAATAACCTAAAAAAATATGAACAACCTGAAATGTCTTCATATACATCAGTGTATTTGTACCACTATTGTGTCTGTTCTTAAATGTTGTGTGTATTTGTAGATCCCCTGTGATCTGTACTTTATAATGAACATGTGTAGATGGTAAACTGATGCAGAATATTATTAAAATGAAAAGAAATCTGAAGTTGTTAATACTTTGATCAGGTTATTCACATTTTTTAAAAGATAGTGTGTCAAATTTAACTATTTCATAATGTAATTTCACTTTTTTTCACTCTAAAACATAGAGAAATGTTTGGTTTATAGGTTATTCTGTTATTATTTTACTGGTTTATCCTGTTTGAGATCATATTGGTCTGAATGTGGAACCTGAACTAGAATGAGTTTGATATAAACCTTCAGATAAACTGTAATGTTGAGGCTTTTCCACTTGGTGGCAGCAGTACGACTGTAGACGGAGCCTTGATGACAGCCTCAGCATCATTTACTGTTATATATTATATGTATATTGTATATTTACAGGTTATATAGAACAGGGGCGTCAAACTCCTTTTCGTTCAGGCTCCACATAGAGCCCAATGTGATCTGAAGTGGGCCAGACGGTAAAGTAATAGCATAATAACCTATAAAAAATAACTCCAAATGTTTCTCTTTGTTTTAGTGCACATTACACAAATGAAAATAATATTGTGCCTCAGCCTCTCATTTACATGTGCATTACAACGTACAGGTCACAGCGGATCTACAAATACACAAAACATTTAATAACAGGCTGGATACTGAGGACAATGACACTTGTTTTTCTGAAATTTCAGGTTGTACATCAATGTTCATGTAATTCTCATTTTTTTGTGAAAAGATAGTCTGTAAATGTACACATTTTCATCACGTAATTTTACTTTTCTCACACTAAAACGAACAAAAAAGAGGTTATGCTCTATTGTACTGGTTCTGATCATATTGGTCTGAATGTGGAACCTGAACTAACACGGTTCTGACACCAGTGACTGTTAATACCTTCAGTGGAAGTTTTGCATTCCACACATTCATCTCTGCATGTTTGACACCTCTGAAATAGAGAATACATCATCTATCATATGTTTTAGAGGGAAATCTGACTTGAACTGAGCACAGGTGGAGTTTATCAGCAGCTTGTCTGGTGTTTGTCTGTACGTCTTTGGTTTATTTCATCTCTGAACAGATGGAGGAAAGGCCTTGGAATATAACGAAGAAAAAACTCAAATGTCCAGATGAGGTGATGAATCGTATCATTTCCATTTACTTCCACTCTGACCAACAAGAAAATCGGCAGAGAAACACAACATCTTTAAGTCCTGTCAAAAAAAACTCTACAACTTCAACTTCACATAATTGCACAACAGTGCAGCGCCTATAAATAAAGTTCCCAGACTGGTTTTAATCCTTGAGGAGTGCTCATTTAGTTATTTCCTGTTGACTTGTTTTTGAAGAGTGGTCTTTATTCTCTGAGATTAAAATTCAATGAGGAACAAAGCCAATGGAGTGTAAGAGGAAAACAGCGGCCTGGGCCCAGCAGCCCTCATTATTTATGGAGCACACATACACTTCAAACCAAAAACTTCTTTTCCCGTTTTGGTGAGAATTATGCAGCGCCGTTAGTGGAGCTGCATGCCTCAGTGCCTACTTAATCAGCCCCCCCACCCCTTGGCCCGGCCTCATCCCGGAGAACATCACGCCAGGGCCCATTTTGATGACATCATCACCACCTCGACAGACCCTGCAGGTATAAGGGGTGTCACGGACCGCTGCCCCCCCCATCACAGCCCCTCCAGCAGATTATACTCAGTGACTTCATCTTAATTCAGTTTCATTTTGTTTTATGGGTTTTTAACTCCACTGACTGTGAATCGTTCCACAGGTGGATGAACACGAACCACATGAACATATGATCAACATTATTCACAAAACACACACAGACATGTCCTCATGGTCGATACGGTTTTTAATTCACACACTGTAGCTCAACTGGTGAATTATGGGTAAAGGACGACTCATAGTGAATTAGCCCTTAAAGACTCAGTGCTGCTTTTGTGGCCGTTCCCAGATTCATTTTTCTCTATATTTAGCTTTTCTTCAGTGATTTATCTTCATTTATTATAATGCAGTCGCTTTTGTATATTTAATATCAAAATAAGGCTCTTTTCCCCATAAAACAAATAAAAAACTGCAAAAAAACAACTACTTATATAGAAAAAGGAAGTGATTTTATGGTGATGAAATCTGCAAAAGCCACCAAAGTACTTTTCGACATGAGATTTATTCAGAATATGACTTTACTTCAAACTCAACTACATATAAATCACAAGAAAAAGTGACTTTTTCAACAAAATGTGTCAATAACTGAGTATCATCCATGTTCAAGTTTATTTTTCGTATAATGAGGTTTAAACTTCAGCAGAAACCGACTGTTTTTACATGTTTTTGATCTGATGAAAAAATTATACATTGCATTTTGTCATATATATATTTTTTGCATTGATAATTTCTTTCCTGCTACTTTTTATTATTCCTGAACGAACAAACTGTAAAAAAATAAATTCCCCTGGGTTTAATAAAGTATTCTGATTCTGACTGTAATAACTAAACCCTGTATTTTGGGTTTATATTGTTGTCACTATGGGACACTCTTGGACATGAGGTTTGCATCATAATGGTTCTTGACCCGTTAAATAAATCAGTATGTGTGTGAATAACCTGACAGCGTTAGTGTATTAGTGAACCCAGGTCCAGGTCCAGGTCCAGGTCCAGGTCCAGGTCCAGGTCCAGGTTTCAGACGTGGGGCGTGTCTTGACTGGTCTTTGAACACTTTTGACCTTCCTCTGTGACTCCAGACACACACAGAAACATGGTTTTCTCAGACATGGCATCAGGCCAAAATAAATAACCTGTCCTCAGAGTGTCGGCAGAACCGCAAGAAACCCAAGCCCAAGGCCCGGCCCGGCAGCACTCACTCACAGGCCATCAGCCAATGACTCACTGAAAATTTAATTGTCCGAATGCATCATGTGGTTTGGAAACAAAATCAAATCAGGACGGATCATCCTTCCTCTTTGACACCCATCCAAAGGAGAGGAGCATTTTTGATTAGGGTTTCATTTATTTATTTTAGGAGGCTCTGATTTCAAGGTCGGGTTTCACCAACTTGGGGGACAAACAGATGACATTGTATGGATGGTAATTCAAGAGTCTGCATGCTTCGATCCTCACAGATAAGAGGGAGATAAGAGACAGGTGTCTTGTAGAATAGAGGACATTCATCTAGAAATTCAATCGCCAAAGCTCCGTCAAAAATGGTTCCCATGAAATAAAGGGCTGGATATCAACACCTCCCATCAATGACCAAGACTCTATTACGTATGTGATGAAACGACTGAAACCACCACGTCCTGAAAAAGTCAAATCAGGAACAAAAGTTTGGTTTGATTTTTCAGCCGCTGTTGGAAGTGAATGTGTGTGAGGGAGTGTCGGACACTTCCAGTCCTGTCGTATCAGCTGTCTGATGTCACCCTCAGTCCACGGGTACAGCTGCAAATGTGATTAAACAAATGGTAGACAGTAGAGTCACACAGATGCACAGTACGGCACACTGCATGGGTTCGGAACAGTTTAGGATCATGTTTAATTAACCCTTAAACAGCCACAAACATGCAAATGAACTCTGAGAAAGCAAAAGCACTGATCTAAAATATTTAATAACCTCTGATCCACTAATCCTATTAATATGTAGAAATAATTGGTGTAAAATACAGTTATTCATCTATTCATGATCATCAGATATGACCCATTTGGACGTTCAGAGGCTCTGTAGTTACCATGGAAACGCCGTCATCTTCTACAACATTGATTCAGCAGTAAAACCCATAGAGTTGGATCAATGACAGTGGATTAAAGGAACAAAAATGAATAAAAAACCTACAAAGTAATAAATAATGTGAACAAATAAGCACAAATTTTACTAAAATAATTATTAAAAAAAGAATAAAATAAGCAACAAAATGAGCAAAAACAAATAAAATAATACATGAATGAATAAAAATGAATAAAATGAATTTAAAAAATTAACAAAATAAGGATGGACACACTTGAAAAAGTCACTTTTTCTGTTTCTGATACAATAACCCTCAACTTTAATCTGAGCTTCAATGAACATCTACATGATCAGTGAATTAAATATAGAAAACACATGACTTACACTAAAAAACAGAATACACAGAGGATAATATTATAGTTAATGGTCCTAAATCACTTCAGAAAGGTTAAATAAAGAGAAAAATTCATTTGGGAACTGACTCTGAAGTACCTCTGGGTGTTCATGGGTTAAAATGTTCTCAGTTTACACATGTTTTCTATCTTCTGTTACGAATGAATATGTGTTGAAGAGATCATATGTTTTTATTCCTGGTTTACACAACCCCACTGTAACAGGTTAACCTTTTGTCTCCATTTATTCTAATATTCTCCTTTACAATCAAAAGCATCTTTAGAGGAAAAACACTCCAACAATGAGCTGTTTTATTCGATTGTGTTAAGCTAAGATTAAAACTAGTGTGCAGGATTTATCTCAGTCATAAATCGTGCACATTGAAGACTCTGCTGACATAAATCTTCAGTCATTTGTGGTGGATTCTCGGTGCTGAAGGTGCATTTTTCCGTTTGTGTGAGTGATGACAAGGCACAACAGTGAGCAAATATTGGAAAACAGTGATGAACATCCCTGACATTCAAGGTAAGGACATACTGTACGGTTAAGGAGGAAACCAATCAATGATAGTCTACTCAGCCTCCAATAAGTGGCAAATGAACTGGCACCGCATTTTTAACCCTTTAACCTCTGATCTGTCTGTGGTGAGCGTTCTGAATGTATAATTTATTTTAAATATTCATCAAAATTCAACCGTTTGCTCAATAGTTACATTTCCAAATGTACTGATAGAATAGACCTTGTTCTTTCCATAGACATCTGAGCATGCTCAGTTCACCCCCCACCGCCTGTGGAATGGGGGTAAAACACAGAGCAGTGAGTGAGACCGACTCAATATAAAAACAGATGGTTTGGGCTTTTTTTTTTTTTTACACCGTTTTCCTTGTGGTTTTTGTTTTTGTTTTTCCTGTTGTGTCCAGTGTTGTGGTGATTTTCCTTTAATTTTTTTTACTGTGTTTTTAATGAGTTTTGACGGTGTAACTGCTTTATGGAGTTCAACCAGATGTCAAAAAGCAGCTGGACTGATTTAGAAAAAAAGAGCCTAAAACTAAAACTACTGGGCCCAAATTCAAATACTGGTTGTTGTTCAGTGTGTTCCAGTTCACAGCTGATGTTCAACATCCACAATCTCTTATTGATGTACATTCTGAGTGCCTTATTTAGTCCAAACCTGTCAAACTTCAGTTTCTCTCTTTGTCTTTTTCTGTTATTCCACCCTAGAGGTGTCAAACATAAGGCCCGTGGGCCAAAACTGGTCCGTGGGATGAATTAGTGAAATGCAAAAATGACACTGAAGACATTAACGATCAAGGATGTTAAAATCATGTAAGTTCAGATCTAAAGTGGGTTGGATCAGTAATATCAGAATAACCTATAAATAATGACAACTACAAATTTTTCTCTGTGTAAAAAAGTAAAATTAAATTAAATATTTACATTTACAAACTATCCTTTTACAAAAAATGTGAATAATCTGAAATGTCTTAATATAAATCAGTGTAATTGTACCAATATTCTGTCTGTTATTAAATGTTGTGTGTATTTGTAGATGAACTGTGATCTGTACGATATAATGAACATGTGGAAATGATCAACTGAGGCAGAATATTGGTCCAATTACACTTAGATTGTTCATGGATTTTCAGGTTATTCACATTTTTTTGTGAAAGGACAGTTGGAAGTGTAAACATTTTTATTAAGTAATTGAACTTTTTTTTTAAAGTTGTCATTATTTACAGGTTATTGCGTTATTATTTTTCTGGTCCAGCCTCCTTGAGATAATATTGGTCTGTCTGTAGAACCTGAACTAAAATGTGTTTGACACCCATGTTCCAAATTAAAGGGTGATTAAAGGGTTAATTAAAGGGTAGTTTGTAGATGTTAACAGTTTCATAATGTAATAATTTTTTTTTCTCTAAAACACAGAGAAAAGATTGAAGTTGTCATCATTTATATGCTATTATTTTACTGGTCTGGTCCACTTTCCATCATCAGGGGTGTATGTGACCTCTGAACTAAAGTGATTCTGATGATGTTTACCATCACAGGGTTAATTCAAGGATGGAGGCTGTGGTGGAATGTGATGAACCGTCCTGTCGGGTTAATATTAGTCATCCATGCCATTAATAATTGGACGGTAAATATTCATTACAAGCCTCCATATCATGACATAAAGACTATGTCTGGCCAATTAAAAATGCATGAGGAGTAATGGGGCTTTATGAATAACTCAGCAGATGCCTCTCAGACGCTCCAGCATCGCAAACAAAGACTTCAATGTGACAGTTTCAGACTCAATGTACAACATACACAACATGTGCACCGACAAATCCCACCCAAATATTAACAATCAGACGGTCATTGGTTCTAAAATAACAGAGAAGTTGACAGGAATAAACACACAGCTGCTGTTTCCGCATACTCTGAGTGTATGACCGATGATTTTCTATTAAATATCAGTGTTTATGTGATTCTTTTTCCTCGTACTGACGCCTGTTTACTGGAGACGCCCAGTAGATGTCAGCTTTGTATAAGAAATGGTTTGATCCTCCTCCTCCACTCACTATGAAGACACATTCAGGTTCTAATTCTCTATTTTAACATGAGTTCAGCTGTGCAGCAGGGGTGTCAAACATGTGGCCCGTGGACCAAAATCGGCCGCCCAAAGGGTCCAATGCAGCCCTTCAGTGCAAATATTACACAGAAGATATTAACAGTCGAAGGTGTCGAAGTCATTTTAGTTCAGTTTCCACATACAGAGCAATGTGATCTAAAGTAAAATAATATAATAATAACCTATAAATAATGACAACTACAAATTTACTTCTTGGTTTAATGGGAAAAAATAACATTAAATTATGAAAATATTTACATTTACAAACTATACTTTAAGAATAAAATGTGAATAACCTGAACAAATATGAACAACCTGAAATAAAGAAAATTAAGTGGAAATTTTAACAATATTCTGCTTGTTATTAAATGTTTTGTACCTTTATAGATCTGACCTGTAATGTAGAAATGATAAGTTGAGGCAGAATATGGTTAAAATGTACTTAATTTTCACAGGTTATTCACATCTTTGTTTGAGAAGGTACAGTTTATAAATGTAAATATTTTCATAATTTAATGGTTTTTTGCAGTAAAACACAGAATGTTTGGCAGTTGTCATTATAGGTTATTCTGCTATTATTTTACTGGTCTGATCCACTTTAGATCAAATTGGGCTGGATGTGGAACCTGAACTAAAATGAGTTTGACTTCCCTGGAGTACAGGTTATAAAACAGACTCAATGAAGAGCAGAGACTGGATGTATTATATGTTTCAGCTGCTTTGTCCATTAAGACCTTTGACTTTTAGTTAGAAAACCACCTTTAATGACATGTAACTGGTCTCTGACTGAAGTTTCTTGGGTAAAAGTGCAGGTTTTAACTCCATCAGCTGCTTTTTCTACACTTTAACCCTTTAACCTCTGACATGTCTGTGGTGAGCGTTCTGAATGTATGATTTATTTTAAATATTCATAAAAAATTAAACTGTTTGCCCAATAGTTAAATTTCCAATTGTGCTGATAGAATAGACCTTGTTCTTTCCATAGACATCTGAGCATGCTCAGTACACCCCCCACCGCCTGAGTAATGGGGGGTAAAACACAGAGCAGTGAGTGAGACCGACTCAATAGAAAAATAGACAGCCTGGTCTTTTTTTTTTTACACCGTTTTCCTTGTGGTTTTTTGTTTTTCCTATTGTTTCCAGTGTTGTGGTGATTTTACTTTATTTTTGTTATTTTTTTTTACTGTGTTTTGACCGTGTAGCCGGTTTATGGAGTTCAACCAGGTGTCAAAAAGCAGCTGGACTGATTTATAAAAAAAAAGAGCCCAGAACAAAAACTACTGGGCTCAAATTCAAATACTGGTTGATTATTTTATTATTATTATTATTATTATTATTTTATCTTCATTTTAGTTCTTTTTTTGCCTATTTTTCATGTTATTTATCTACATTTTGTTTTTTATTTTATTATTTTTTCTTCAATTTTGTTCAGTTTGTGGCTTATTTTGTTCATGTTACTTTTTGTTTGTTGGTTTATTATTCATTTTTGTTCATTTTATTGATCACTTTGGCTGTTTTTGTTCATTTTGTTGCTTATTTTATTCTTCTTTTTGACCGTGTAACTGCTTTATGGAGTTCAACCAGGTGTCAAAAAGCAGCTGGACCAATTTATAAAAAAGAGCCTAAAACAAAAACAACTGGTTCCAAACTCAAATCCTTGTTGTTGTTCAGTGTGTTCCAGTTCACAGTTGATGTTCCACATCCTAATTCTCTTATTGCTGTACATTCTGAGTGTCTTATTTAGTCCAAACCTGTCAAACTTCAGTTCCTCTCTTTGTCTTTTTCTGTTATTCCACCGTTTTGATCCTAAAACACACAGTAAAGCAAAACCACTGATGAAAACGAACACACACACATACTCACAGCAGCTTTTATGACACTGAAACAGACCACAGTTCACAGCAGCACCTTTACCTGGAATCATGGTTCAGGGGTTAAAGGGTCAAAACCATTGACTTTTAGTAGGAAATGCACCTGTAGTGACATGTAACTGGTCTGTGTGATTGAACATCTGGGGTAAAAGTGTAGGTTTTAACTCCATCAGCTGCTTTTTCTACACTTTAACCCTTTAACCCCTGACCTGTCTGTGGTGATCGTTCTGAATGTATGATTTTTCAATACTCATCAAAATTCAACTGTTTACTTTTTTAAACATTAAAGATCCAGATTAAATGCTGGGTAATTCCTGCTGAGGGGTCTTGGGTTTGAGGGTGGGGTTCAGTTTTATCCAACCCTGACTCATATCATCTCTGCTGTACGAGGTCGTTCTGTGAAACTGTTATCGCTGTGGCGTCAACCACCTTTGACGGAATTCAACTGACGAGTGTTTCTGCAGAACATGGACGTTATTGTTGGAGCCGATGGTGCATCTACTTACCTCAACAGCTGAAAATAAACTTGGACCGATGCAGAAAGTTATTACCAGTATCCGTCCGCTCGCAGACGCTTTTGCAGCAGAAACGTCCAATTGAACATAACTTGTCTATAATTGCTTTTTTTCATTCTCCTCTGGCTCTGTGTGTTTGCAGAGATGGGAGCTTCGCCGTGGAGTGCGGACGGTCGCGGCGCCCTGGAGCGAACCAGTCGACATATATATCACTTGACTGTGTGTCAGGACGATTACTGGATAAAGATCACAATATGACACTTTTCCTTTTGTGTGCTGGCTCAGTGAACAGAGGAAAAGCTCCTGCAGCTCAGCCAGGCCCTGTCCCGGATATCGATCACTGATCTAACACCTCCAGCCTGCTGGAAAAAAAAACAAAACAAAACAACATCAGGCTTTTTTTCATTTTCATTGCATTACAGTCATTTTCATGTTGGGAATAAGGTTTATAGATGAGTCAACACCTGACAGGAAACAGGTTTATGATGCATCAGTGGAGTTTATATAATAAAAGCATTTGACAGTGTACTCTTTGATTCATGTTCCTTTAATATAATCATTAAATAAAATAAAGTAGATTTATTCTCTGCACCATTTTATTTCTGGAAATGTGAATTTTTAATTTTTGTTTTTTTTCCCCCCCAGTGCTACTTTTGTGTCTGTTGAATTTTTTTTCTCTCTGTTTAACCTTTCTTAAGTGATTTAGCACCATTTATTATCATATTATCTTCTGTATTTTCCATTTTTTCCAGTTAAAATCATGTATTTTCCTACATTTAATTCACTGATCATGTAGATGTTCATTAAAGCTTAGAGTAAATTCAATATTAGAACACAGCTTTTCAGTCAAATATGTCATTAAATGAACTGGATAAGGACTTAAAACTCATTTAAACTGTATGTTTGGTTCTGAATTGTATAAATAATTCACATCCATGTTTTGCAGAAACGCACATTTTCTTCATGAATTTCCTCAGTGATTTATCACCATTTGTTACAACACTATCCTCTGTATTTTACATTTTTCAGTAAAAATCTAGTGTTTTCTTATATTTAATTCACTGATCATGTAGACGTTCATTAAAACTCAGATTACTGTCATGACTTTAAAGGATTTTAACAAGAAGGAGAATGAATTATTTGGAGTGCAACAATTAGCATGAACTGAAAAATGATAAATGAATGTGATTCCATGAAGAATAGAGTTTAATCTAGACAAGACTCATATTTCAGATTAGCTTTGAACCATTATAGACCCAGAACCAGTTTTGTGGAAACTTTCAAATGAATTTACCTGATTTATCTCTGTGTTAGAACAGTTATTCAACACTAGTTTCCTTTCCTGGTTGGATCTGATCCACACGTTAGTTATTTCCGGGTTCACCTGCAAAGTTCCTCCTCTCCTGGCTGTGATTGGTCAGTTCTCCTCCCGTGGCTGTGATTGGTCAGTTGTCCTCACCCGACTCAGAGCGGTAGAGAAAACAGAGTTACGTCACTTCCATTGACTCACTTTGTAAAAAATGGCGGACTAAATGTGGATCTACTTCCGGGTTCTGGAGGCGCCGAGAGTTCCAAACATTGAGTATGGCGGCGTCGGAACACATTAATTTCTATTGGTGCTGATCTTCAACTCCAGCGGTGAATTAATCAGATATGGTCGTCTTTCAGCTTATGCAGTGCATTTACTGTATTAGTGACATTTATGTTGTACATTCTGTTTTCTTTGGTGTGTGTTAGCGTTTGTATACATTTATATGTTATACAACCGTTCTGTTGGATTTTCAGCTGTAGCCCCGCCCCCATAGTTAGCTAGCTTGACTTGTCCATCTGTTGAGATGGAACCAC
>JAPQRQ010000009.1:26095598-26115662 GCA_037367365.1 Apogon talboti
GGTTTTTATAAAACTATACAGTGATTCAGATTTTATAGACATGTTGAAGCTGTAAATAGTGAATATGAGTGATTTGTGTCTGTTTATGACTTTATAACAGTTGTTTTATTGCATGTGTTTACTTTTTAGCAAGTGCTCAGATGTTTCATGGCAAGAGGAGGGAGACTGTTGTCACGGCAACCGACGAGGAGGTAGATGACGATGTCCAATAAGATACTAAGGTTGAAATGTTAAATTTCAGAGTATTTCAATGAGTGTTCTATAAAGGGTTAATAGTGTGTGATCTGGACGACAGAGGAACATACCAAGAGTTGAAGACAGAACACGATGGCAAAACGGATTATTAGTCATGGGATGTAAAGGAGAACTTTAAAGATGTTCAGTGTTTTTAGTATCATTTATTCCTTAAACATATTTTTCAGCTACAGTTCTGTGTAAAAGTCTTATTTCACCTTTATCTGTGTTGTTGTTCAGGGTTGAAATGTTCTCACATATTTGTTTCAGTCTCAACAAGAAAATACAGTAAATATGTTCACAGCCTTAAAAAACATTATCGACTATTTTGTTCATTTTGTTCATTTTTTGATTATTTTGTTAATTTTTGTTTATTTTTGTTCATTTTGTTCAATTTTCTTCATTTTGTTGATATTTCCTTCAATTTGTTGTTTATTTAGTGCTTTTTCTTTGTTATTTTGTTCATTGTTTTGTTCATTTTTCCTTCATTTTGCTTATTTTTCTTCGCTGTTCAGTTTGTTACTGGTATAAAACATCAGAAAATTAAAGTCATCAATCAGCCATAAAAATTATCTGAACTAAAGAGTTACAGACATGTCAAGTGCAACTGTAGATTTTCCTGCTGTTCATCCTTCACATATATCAGACTGGATCTAAATACAGAGACACATGTATATGTGTGGACATTAGAATTAGAATAAACCAACAAACACAATGATGAACTCAGACTTTTACACAGTTAAAGTAAATATACAGTAACGGTTTCTCAGACATTAGAATTAAAAAAAAGGATTTTAAACACATTATATCTCTCTGACAAACCTGTTAGAGACATAGTTCTATTTATTATTATACTAAATATTCACAATATTCAGTCCAAGCAGGTCGGGTTGTTTGGTCATTTCTCTTCATCATCGTTTATTAAATCCCTACATTTCACAGAGGCAGTGAACGCACCACAGGCTTCAACAAACACATCCTGCCTCCATAAAGGAAATATCTTTAATATTTCTCCGACTGTGAGTCTTTTTCCAACCTTTTTGCATTCAGTAAACACATATCAAATGGAATTTCTTCACATTTTGCATATTTGTAGCTATTACTGCCCTAAAATGAACGACTGGATGCAGTGTAATGTCTGTAGAAATGGTATTTTACCACATTTACAAACACAGTGAAACAATGTGAGTCCATTTTATGTAGATATCTGGAATATTCTGATTATATTCATTTAGATTATGTGGAATAAGATAAGTTCACATTATGCATTTGTACTGTAGGAGCCTTAGACTGAATGTTCTTTATTTTTTACTGTCAAAAACCCCAATGACAGGATCTGAACCTGTGATTCAATGACCTCTGATGTCAATCTCCATCATTGTCCAAACGCTAATAAAACACATCAGGGAGCCTCGCTGTGAAAAATCCCACCACCCTGTTTCCTGGAACACCACCTATGTATCACTCCACGGCTGAAAATAGTCCCTATAATACACTACATTTACAACATTACTGCACTATTCAGACACATATTAATAATAACATGGATAATATGTATGTATAGTAACATAATGTATGAAATGTGTGTCTGTAGTAGGAATAATTGACCTGCTGTTGAGAATTATATGATGTATAGGATAAAAAATAACAGATAAAGTGTTAAATCTAGTTATTCTCAGTAACAGTAGGACAATGAGACTATGAAATCATTTAATCATCCATTCAAAACGATGATAGAACGTTATAAGTACCTTGGAAATCTGAATTTCTTCCGTCAACTCTACATAAAAATCATTTTCACACAGGTCAACGAGCATATCCTCTGACAGATCATCATCTTAATCAGGTTTTCCTCTGTGAAAACCATATCGTATCTACTCCACTGCATGAAATGAAATGATATGAACTTATTGCATGATCCTGTCACAGTTGTTGCTGTAAAACACTTGTGTATTGTCAGTGTTATGCTGCTGAACCTGCAGGAATATGAGTAAATGTAGTCAGATTCCTGCTCCACTATGAGCTGATTACGCTTTAGTTCCATGAAGCAGCGCACACATTCATTACAAATAACCAGGGACTGGGCACCAAGGCGTAAAGGAGGAAATCTATGCATTTTCTAAGCTTATTTCATGTAAATGAGCTCTGAAAGAAACTGATATGGTTAAAGCAAGGTTAAAGAAAGAAAGAGAGAAAGGCCAGTGTCCCAAGAAATCAATAGAATAAACTTGAGAAATGATTTAGATAGAGCAGATATGAACACTGAAATAAACAAATAACTCTAAAGGAAATCAATCATATAATTTAAAGAGTAAACGGCTTGAACCGGGGTGATCTCCCTCATGGTTTAGACAAATGGAGGATTTTTAATTTCATCATTGATATTATGCCAGACTTGGAGATTTTGCAGATGGTTGCAACCAGGAGGAGGGGAGAAAAATCAATTGAGTCTAGTTCTGTGGTCTTAAGAGATGTTAGATATTTACAGCATGGAGGTATGGAGTCTTGTATAAATTTACATTTTAAGAGATAAAAGACCTCTGTATTTTATCTTGTTATTGATAATAGAAACTGTCGACTTTTATCCTGTCCCATCTCGGGGAAGCCGAGCTGTCTCCGACGGCGATGAGAGTGTGTTTGTGTGCATGATAGCGAGAGAGGCAGAGAATACGAAGAGAAAGAGCAGCGGTCTGAGGCAATTTCAAGCCTTTATTTTCTTGATACACAAAAGGCAGGCTTTGTGTGCGGTTGTTTTTTTTCCCCCCGCTTCCATGTCAAGGCAATCGAGGTGGCATAATTGCATCAGAGGTTCAGAAATATAGGGTTGCAATTTAGAGGGAGGATGAGAAGAAGAGGAGGAAGAGGAGAATGAGGCGAGAGAGTGTGAGCGGGGAAGGAAAGGCATCTCAGACAGGTTCATTTACGCCTCCAACAGGGACACAGAGGTTAAAACATTGTGACAAGAGACAAAGTAAATGTATATGTAAATGCAAAAGGTTGTTATCACTCCTAAAACACTGCAGCTTTTTCACGCTTTGGAGACCTAAATTATATTTAGGCCACATAAAATCCAATAGTCCAACTGTGACCTGCTGCTATGTAAATGGTTCAGGTAATTCTTTAAAACACTGTGCTGGTCGCCAAACGGTGGGAGCAAATAACAACAAAGTGTTTACATCATTTGAATGATTTAGGACTACTTGCAGCGATCACTTTAATAGACTCTAGTGTGCTGGCACAGACTTCCAGGTTACAGCTTTCCCTGCTCTTTCTCACTGCATTTCTACCCAGACCTAACAAGAAGCACTTGGAAAAAGACAAAACTCAGTCTGTGATTAGAGTTAAGTGTCCAAACTAGTCCACATGGAGACTGTGGTTGTGTAATAGAAGACTGTAGGTTAGTCTGATGAGTAGACGCCGGTAAAACAGCACATTAAGATGAAAGACAACATTTATTTTAAAGCATAAATAAGCATTGCATCAGTATTTTTATTCTTTATATTTAGCTTCTAGGACTGAACTAAACATGAGATGCCGCATATTTATGAGGCAAATACTGAAGGGGAATCAATTTAATATGAATTTGAAAGTTGCGCAATATCTGTAAATGGTCTGTGTGTAATATTTATAGTGTCTTTGTGTTTATAATAAAGGTCTGTGAAGTTGGTCCAAAGACGCTGATGTATTGATTGTTGATATGAAGTGAATTTACTGTATTTCCATTGACGGACTGGGGTATTTATGTGACCACTAGGGGAAGTAGTGAGTCACTCTGAGGATGAGAACCATAAAGAAACAACTGTCAGAGTCCCAGAACAGAAGTGATCCAACTACAGTGGTTGTTTTGTCCACTGGACTCAGCTGTAAATGGACAGAATGGAGTTGGATGGGAAATGTCAGCGCTTCTACTACACGGGTCAGTTGGATTCTGAGGCTTATAAAGGTGTGAATTTATTATGGGATGGTCTTATTGTTGCTCAGTTTCCGTTTGTTGATCCGTGGTTCAGACTAAACTGTGACAGTTCTGACCTTGTTTGTTGGATTCAAACAGATCTTTAGTTCAGTTATTGACGACATAAACCAACAGAAAACAGAGGGGATGTGTGGTTCTACTGTGGCTGTTTCAGTCTAAAAACAGAGCTAAGCTAACAGAGCTATAATGTAAACTATCAGTTGACGCAGCACATCAACATTATAAGACACAGCGGTTTTTTTAGCGACTGTTAAACTAAACTTCTATGAGTTTTAGTTTTTGAAGAAACTTGCTGATTCCATAAAACAAACTATGAGTTGTAGCCTTGATTCAATGACTAATTCAGTCTGTGGATACATAGGGTTGGTTCGTTGGTGGTTTTGGTCCTAGGTGTGTTCTGGTACCAGACTGACCCCTGCTGGTCAGAGTTGGAATATCAATACTAAATAAAACCACTTTAAGGTTTTTATTCAGAGTTTTTAATTTTTTTGCAGACTATTCTACTTCTGCATCTTTGCATCGGTGTTGAACTGCATAAAATACATGTACGTGATCATTACAATAGATAAATAAGTGAAGTAAATGCCTTTGAAAGGTGCTTTAGTACCTTCTCCACATCCACAGCAGCGACTCATTTTACCACCAGCCTTTTCCTTTTTTCTTCTCCAATTGCCTGCTGTTAAAAGAGGTGTATCCAGCCACCCCTTGTCCACTTTAATTTTTAATTACCATCTTCCGCTCACCTTTGTTATAGTCATGACACGCTCGTGTTAAGCCATGTACAGCAGGCAGGCTGTTGGGGGGGGGGGCGCTACGCCTGTTCTACCAAATAGAGTGGATTCACTTCTCTAATTATGCAGACAGACGTGCTGAGGGTGAACTCTGGTACCAACATGCTGCCTCTGACATGGGATCAGGGCCCCGGGGCCACCGCCGGGGCCCCCTGGAGGACGACAGGATTTAGGAGGGTGGCAGGGGCATCCAAAAAGACAGCTGACGATAAAAAAAAGTCTTTTTTTTATTATTGAAATTGTTTCAGTTACAACTGAAACAATGGAAATGAGCACCTGTGACTGAAGTCGACTGATGTTTTCATGAAGTTAATCTGACATGAATCATGTGAAAAAATATGATAAAATGTGCATTTTTAACCCTCAAACACCAAAGCATCCACCTTTAACATCCACCTTTAACCTAAACCATCTACTGATGGAACTGTTTAATACCTGTTGATCCACTAATCCTATCAATACATGTCAATAATTGGTGTAAAATACAGTTATTCATCTTTTCATGGTCATCAGATATGACCCATTTGGACGTTCAATATTTACTGTGGAAACACTGTCATCTTCTTTGTCTTAATATAATAACCTTTGAATGTACCCTAAACCTTTATGAACATCTACATGATCAGTGAATTAAATAAAGTAAAATACATGATTTACACTGAAAAAATGCAAAATACACATTATAATAAAAGCCAGGTTAAATAAAAAAGTAGTTCTAGGTCTTTAAGAGTTAAGAACTGAATGTGTCTTTATAAGAAATAAGAAGATGAATGGTCCATAAATGAAAACCTGTGTCTTCTTCCTCAGTCAGACATGAATATGTAGAAGGAAACTGAGGCCAGTGAATTAATTAATACATCTTTCTGAGCATGTATAATTGATATGAATTGATTCTTGTCTGCTCTTTGCAAACCATCCTTTTGGAGGGTGTGAGTTAGTTTGCATATGTGCAATAGGATTAGGTAGGGGGGGGGCTGGGGGGGAGGCTGCTGTTAATGCCACCCGGTTTGATGGAGACAGTAATAGATGGGTCAGCATGTTTCAGAGCGGCTGCTAAAGCTTTGTTAATTGTCATAAGAAGTTCACATTGATTGGGCTGCTGCATTAGTACATACAGTGGAATTGATTAATGTTTTGTTCTAAAATGAATGCTCGTAATGGATGGGTTGGTGTGGCACTTTATTTACTGAATTCATTAATGCAAGCCTCGGGACAAGAGGGATGCCAGTGACCGGGGGCGAGTGAAATGGGGGGGTGGGGGAGTCAGGTTTGGAAACAGTAAAGTGTGTCAGTGGATAATAACACCACAGTATGTATCCACGTGTGTAAATACAGCACATGTATTTCAATTATGGTTGTAATTTAGTTAACTCTTATTGCTGTATTTATTCTTCAAGGGTCCAGTGTGTACAGTTTAAAAGGATCTAACTGCAGAAAATGAATAGAATATCCATAATTGTGTTTTTATTACCACATAATCATGCTCAAATAAGAACTAGATTATTAAAAGGTCGTCTTCCTCAGAGTCCGACATGTTTCTACAGACACGTTTGTCAAACTTCCTCTTCTTTTTTTTCCCATTTTATAGGAATGGATTCTTATCATCACAGGCAATGTCTGAGTGTCAATCCCAGTTAGTATCCTCTTAAATGGATTGTATTAGTTTTATTTATTTATGTATTTATTTATTTTTCTTACACTGTCTTACTTCATATTTTGTATTTACTGTGTTATGTTATGCTATGTTAACTTATTCTTGCATATAATCTGGGCATTGTTCTCTAAATGTTTCTTTATTGCTGTAATATGTTATTTTTAATTGCTATTATTATTGTGTATTGATATTCCACTACCAACAGAAGAGGCGAGTGGTTAACATGAATGCACCAAAGCTACCTAAACCTCATCTCATCTCTATTATGGTGTTTTTAGTCCATTTCTAATGTTACAAAGTAGAAGTATACAGCTGCTCAAAAAAAATACCCAAATATATTAAATAAATGTAGGTTGCAATGAGTAAATACAATATAATTTACTTCACCTTTAAATTTAAAGTGATTGCATTAATTAAGAGCAAACATATACAGTAGTTGTGTAGTTAATACTGAAAGTACTAATAGTATTAATCAGCCATGAAACAATAAAAAAAAATAAATCCATATCTCTGCTATTTGCGTATTATTTAATGTATTTTATTAACTGTAAAGTTCTTTTAGGTAGAGATAAAGTTAATAAAGTATTTCTGATTCTGAAAATGATCATTTCTAATTGCACAGCTATTGTTAAAATAAACTTTTCTATATGTTTGGTCATAATCATTATATATCAGGTTTGTGTTATAGTCAACGGAAGGGGAAGGAGGTGGTAAAATGTTGAGACATGATGTGAAGTATAAATATAAGTTTACTTCTATTTTATTAGTATTGTGTTAGTATTAGCGTTTTATTTTATTTTGACATCTTTTTATCTTTTGTTCCTGCATTTTAACATTTTTATGTGTACTTTCTACGTCTTTAAACTCGACTCGTTAACATATTTTTTTACGAATTCAGGGTAAATTATGGATTATTTTTGTTATGTCGTTATGCGTCTTCATTACGCACGAGGACGTAACGACGCAAAGGACGTAACCGGGAGTGGAGGGTGATTTGGTTGATGTTAAAACTTGACCGAATGGATGTTAAAGTTAACGGATAAATAACTAAATATACACCGGGATAAACGGCGGAGCAGCGGAGATGAACAGGAACAAACCAAGAACAAACAGGAAGCAGAGAAATTTGACAAAATTAAAAATAACTGGACTTTATCTGAAATTTTATTTGTCTAAAGTTCGGCTAAATTTCGGCTAACGCTAACAGAACCCGGTCCAATCAAAGAGGAACCGGTACACACCACTAACTAGTTTAACTGAGAACCGGACCAGCAACCAGGAGAACCAGAACACCTGAAGAACACCTGTTCACCCGCCCCACCCTCAGACACACCTGAGACCCGGACCCGGATCCAGACCAGGACCAGGTAGGCCCATTAGCTCCATTAGCATCGAACCGCAGTGTATATTTGATTAATTAAATTTATTTCAGCTTAGATTAGTCTGAATAAAAATGACAAGGAGATTGAGGGTTTAATCATAAAATAAAATGTAGCCTTTTATTAACCTTCTAAAAACTAAATAAACATGAATAACATGAGTAACAGAAAAAAAATTAATATTCATTATAAAGAAAACAGACCAATTAAGAAATGTGTGAGCCAAAGTGTAACATTTAATTTAACTTTTTCAGACTTTAACATGCAAAACATAGCCATATAAATTAGTTCTGCATTTCTGCAAAGGGAAAAATTAATCTCCTTAAACGACTAATCAGTTATTTGTGCACATGCCTAATATTAATCATCTACAGGTGTTGATTTTTTTTCTTTTTGAATGTGAATATAAGTTGTATTGTGTCAGTGTAAATCCTGTCTGAGCTACAGGTGTTTCAGATCATGGTATATGATAAAACCTGAGATTATAAATCTAGGTTGTGTATTTGGAGTCAGTGAGGGAGGGGGAATCTGCATTTTATGCTGCCTTCAGGTGCTGTCGGGGCGATGCGTTGTGTTCATGTGCTTTTGTTTTCGTAGTGAAATGAAAAATGGCTGACACAATCTATCATGAGTTATCAGTTTTGGACTTATTTCATCTGCTACAGCATTTTTTTGGTATTTTTTTTCTTTTTTGCAAGTTGTGCATGCTATTAATGTGCAAAATCATCATCTAACAGCAGCAGAACGTTAAAAACACACTTTTTATCATTTTTTATGAATCCCCTCGTTGGTTTCCGTAGTTTGTTGAAAAGGTCAAAGGTTATTTTCATCTTGGCAGCTCGAGTATCAAATTTTTTTTCCCCCAATTCTAAAGTGGAAAATAGGACATGAGGGGGCGTTCATGTGCAATTTTGTAGTTTGTAACTAGTAATTACCATAATTCCCATAGCATGTGAAGGCAACATAAATCCATCCTTCGCATCAACATGGATTATGAGGCTCAGCAGTGGAGAGAAGTGCATAAATCCTTTTTACTTTTACTGTTTGAGTACTTGTCAGAGCTTGTACTTCTGTGCTTTTGCTTGAGTAACAAAGTTGAATCAGTACTTGTACTTTTCTACTCAAATATTTGTACTTCTGTTTGAGTAAAGAACATATAAATAACAGTACTACTAGTGTGTCTTAGATATGTTCTGAACATGACTACATATTGACTACAGTGATAGAGACAAAGTACTTTAATATGGTAAACACAAGGGAAAAATAGCAGAAGGCAGAGTGTGTGTTATTCCTGCTGCTGTGCACTGTTTGTGCAATTGTTTTAAGGCAGGAGGTAGAGACCCAGAGGAAATGCTGAGGTGGAGGTGGAGGCTCGGGTTGTGTTCAAGAAGGGTCAGGTTTAACACAGCAGCTGAGAAAAGTTACAAGCACAGCCAACTTTTTTTCTAATCATGTTAAGGAGAACAAGAAAACAAGAAATTTACCCTTCAAATGGGAAAGTGGAGGCTCTTAAACAGACCACAATTGTATTTACAGACCTTGAATTGTACTGCAAAAGTGGACTAAAGAAACAAACAACGCGCAGAGACATAGAGGAAAAAACACAGAGGGAGAAAGTGTGTGTGTGTGTGTCCTAACACACAATGGTGTGTGTCCTCATTCATCCTCAAAAAAAAAAAAAAAAAAAAAAAACAGCTTACACCATTAACAAGATTACATCCTAAACCATAAAGGGATGTTGTAACGGCATAAACATAAGCTTGTCGACATGGCTGTGGCAGGATAATAGCTGGAGGGAAAGCGCTGGTTTAACCTTTACAATACTGACACTATGATCTGCTTGGAAATCACTGATTGTATTGTTCATGCATTGAATAGATTAAACTGCTTTATGCAGCGGCGTATTATTAACAGAGATCACCTTGTACAACAGTGTAGAAATACACATGAGGTCCACAGATCTTTAAGAAGTCCTGAATCTGAGGCCATAATTATCCTTAAAATTGAGAATTAATCCTTAAATCTGACACTCAAAGGTCCAAAAAATCCCCACAGACACAATAAATGATATTTCCGTATTTTCTCTGTAAATCTTTGTACAGAATTAGTCCTATGTGTAATTAGTGTTGATCATTTTATCCTAATGGAGATGGGAAGGAGTGGAACCTCCTACAGTCATTCATGGGTGGGGGGTTTAGGTACGAGCTTCAGCAGCTTCAACCTCAGTAGCACAAACATTAGTCATGGACAAATGGAAATGTAACATTAGTGGATGAAAACATGGTTCAGACTGGTTCAACACAACTATGTGGACGTTATTTACGTGAACGCAACGTCTTAAATTTGCCCAATGATGATGAGAAAAATGTTATTTTAGTGCATTTTTTTCCATGTTAGTGTCTAATAACTATGAAGTCCATTGGGCTCATGTAAGGTCTGAAATATTTTTTTGTGTATTTTATTATAGTTTTGGGTATTCTAGTGCATTTTAGCGTATCTCTGGTGTATTTTAGTGTATTTTTTGCAGAGTTTTTGTATGTTTTAGTGCATTTTAGCATATTTTAGGTGTATTTTAGTTTTTTGCATAGTTGTATATTTTAGTGTATTTTAATGTATTTTTGCATATTGTTTTGTATATTTTAGTGTATTTTTTGTGCATGTTAGTGTATAATACCTGTTAGCGTATAATGTATAATGGACATGTTAGTATATAATGAGGCCTGTTGGACTGATGTAAGATCTGAAATTTGACTAAAGACGCAGAGAAAAATGTCTTTAAAAGTCATAAATTCAGCTTCCTCAAACCTGCAGATACCCTGTTAGTGTGTTTAGCACATGTTTTGTGTAGTTTAGCATATTTTTAGTGTATTTTATTGTATTTTTGCATAGTTTCTGTATGTTTTAGTGCATTTTAGCATATTGTTGTGGTATTTTTAGTGTATTTTGCATAGTTTTTGTATATCGTAGTCTATTTTAGTTTATTTTTTGTGCATGTCAGTGTATAATAACTGTGAGGCCCATTTCGACTGTTATTTATCTGAATGTGAGGTCTGAAAATTGACCAAAGACACCTTGAAAAACATCTGAAAAAGTCATAAATTCCATTTCCTCCTGATTCCCTGAATACAGCAGCGATATAGCAGACATGTAAGTGTAACACAATTAAAACAATAAAGTTTTACAAATGAACATGTCACTGTGGAACCATATCAATTAGGCTTCAAAGTGGAGCCCCCTCCGAGGTGCTTCCACCTATTCTTCCTGTCGTGCAACACCGTAATAACTCCCCTTCACCCGTCGACTGGGAACCTATTTGTATGCGTCTGCGTTTCCTCCTTGCACAGCGGCATGGTCGGACGCTCTATTAATCTTTCTATATGAACAGTTACTGGCGCTGATGAAATTGGGCCCAATGAGGCGAGCCTCCAGTGGCCGGGATAGGCCCCATTCATCTTGATTTGATTGTGGCGCTGACACCGGAGCTCTGCGATGACAGAGGTTAAGTCAGCCAGTGGCCGATGCCTTCTTGTTTGCTCTTTCAACTCCCCACCTTTAACCGCCGCTCCTGTTTCGCCTGTAGAGACCAGAGGCAGGAGAGCGGGGGGTGTCTCGTGTCGATTTTATGGGGGCACAAACTGGAACATCCGATAACTCCCACACGGCTGATTTCACCCCCTGTCGCCGGCCGCCACATCTCAAACAAACATATACAGCAGCGCCACTTCTCCTTGATAGTGTGTGACTCGAGCAGATCAGAGATAGATGGGGAATAGAATCAGCTGCCTGACAAGCGGCACCTTCTCTCATCCAGCAATTTCACAGTGTCATTTTGGGATTATTTCATTACTCGCCATGATCCATGACTGAAACTCATTTTGGCCCTGAGTGCTCAGAGAAAATGTGTGACATGCAGTTGTGAAGAAGTGAGAGATGGCAGCAGTGAACAGAAAAACTCAGAGTACTTACTATTGAGCCATTTGAATAATTAAGCCTCAACTTGGTAAAGCAGGGGCGCCAAACTGACTTTCTCTCAGGTTCCACATACAACTCAATGTGATGTCAAGTGGGTCGGGCTAGTAAAGTAATAACATAATAAAGTTAAAGTCAGCTTTATTGTCAGTTTTACCATATGTACATTGCATACAGTAAACTGAAATTACAAACCTCTAAAGCCCCATGGTGCAAAATGAACAGAGTCGAAAAAAAACCCCAATATAACTATAAAAATGGAATATAACTGTAAACAGCAGGGGGTGGAGGAGACGATAAATAGACAACAAAGGTGCAACAGTGAAGTTAATGAGTTATTGTTGTTAAGAACCTGTAAATAATGACAACTCCAAATATTTCTTTTTGTTTTACTGCAAAAAAAATAATTCACAAACTATTCAAACAAAAAAGATGTAAATAACTTGAAAAACTGAAACTTCTTAAGAAAAATAAGTCCAATTTGAACAATATTCTGCCTCAGTTTATCATTTCTACATGTGCATTACAGATCACATCTACAAAGGCACAAAACATTTAGTAACTTATCTTATCTTATATTATCTTATCTTCCCATGGGCTGGATTGGAACCTTTAATGGGCCGGTTTTGGCCCACGGGTCACATGTTTGACACCCCTGTGGTAAAGTATTCATAGGAAAAAACTCTGGGTCGTCACTGGATACCACGTCCCCCTCAGACTGTTTATCTTGGACAGAAATGGTTTTGTCTTGTGGCGTGCTTGTTTATTTGTGATCTCCAATACATGTTTAAGTAATTAGGACTGTAGCGGGTAGAGCGATACCAAATTATCTGTTTCCATGCTTCGTCAGCCGCAGAGACGGCCCATCCAGCCAACGCCATGATGTCAGTGCGGCGCTCGTCCACGGGCCTGTGGCGTCTCGTAGCGCTTCGCCCTCCAGCACCTCTCAGTTCAGGCGAGGTGTGTCTCAGGTTACACAAGGATTCCAGACAGAGGATCCCTGGCAGGAAGTATCGCCACATTAGCTCCATTAGATTAATTAAGAATGTTTAATTTCTAAAATGGAGCATGAGAAGGAGACATGACTCACAGCTCGCCATTTCCGTCCTATCTTTAAATAAAAAAAGGGAAACCTGCTTAATGGTTTGGCATGCACATGGGGAACATGATACCGAGCTCATTTTCATTCTGGCACTTTATGAAAACTAGCTGCTCGTGTTGAGGAGCATGAATGATGGCATGTCCGTCTGAAAGAGGAGCTTCCACTGAGCTGTGGGTGTCAAACACACGGCCCGGGGGCCAAAACCGGCCCGCCAAAGAGTCCAGTCCGGCCCATAGGATGAGTTAGTGAAATGCAAAAATGACACAGGGTCAGACCATCAAAATACTCAAATTACATTATGACAGTGTTTGCATTTATAAACTATTCTTTCACAAAACAGTAAATGATCTAAACAAATATGAACAACCTGAAATGTCTTAAGAGAAGTAAGTGTCATTTTTGTTTTTCTTAATCGTACCTTGTATATATCCTATATTACCTGTATTTATCCTTATTTGTTGTACATGTTTCTCATCTGTAGTATAGAGTTAGTCTTTTGTACATTTCAGTAGTTTTTAGTAGTACTTTAGTGGTATATGTATATTTAATATTCTATCCTGTAGATTTGCACATTAAAGATCTATTCTATTCAAAGTCATAGTCAGCTTTACTGTCAGTTTGACCATATGTACATCACATACAGAAAACTGAAATGACAAAACTCTAAGGGCCCATGGTGCAAAATGAACATAGTAGAAAAAACTACAAAAACTATAAAAATACATATTATAACTATAAACAGCACAGGGTCGAGGAGGCAATAACTAGACAGTAAAGGTGCAACAGTGAAGTTAAACAGATGAGTTATTGGTACTAGTTAAAGTGACATATGGAATATGTGCAATATGCAGTCCCAGAGATCTGTGTGAATGTATGTGTGTGTGTGTGTGGGGTTATCAGAGTCTATTCTATTATTATTAAATTATAGTTTTTGTGTATTTGTAGATCTGCTGTGATCCGTCAGTTATAATGTACATGTGTAAATGATAAACTGAGGCAGAATATTGTTAACATTCCACTTATTCTTCTGCAAAATTTCATTTTTTTTCATGTTTGTTCATGTTACTCACATTTTTTTAAAGGATAGTTTGCAGATGTAAGCATATTCATAATGTAATTTTACTTTTTTCACTCTAAAACATACAGAAAAGTTTGGAGTTGACATTATTTATAGGCTATTGTGTTATTATTTTACTGGTTTGGCCCAGTCATATTGGGCTGAATGTGGAACCTGAATTAAAATGACTTGGACACCCCTGCAGTAAGCACCTACATAATCTGCACATAATCGGTGGTGTCGACATACAATGCACCTATATTCATCCTTTATTCTGGCTGCACATTAAGAAGCTTTGTTTATGCTGCTAAATTCATCCTGTACTAAACCTCTGCTGTTAATTGTTGGTCTATGATTCTGCTTTTCACATTTTTCAATAGAAGAGATGCACAGCAATAAGAGATTACCACTGTTGGCTCCACGTCTGCCTTGTTAAATGCCTGAGCACAAACATCTGTGACAGTATGTGCATACATCGACGGCTGGTTTTGTCAGGGTGAACTGTAAACCGCTTAGACATGGGGGGGGGCTTTACTGCCTCTGTGGACCCCCCTCCTCTGTCAGCAAGGGACAGTTATTGGCAAGAACACACACAAAAATAAACAGACACCTCCACATGAAGGCTTTTTATTTTGATGCTCTGAATAACCAGTGTCACAAGGAGAAGGAATAGTGCTTAAAGGTTGTAGGAATGCACCAAATGCATAAAAACCCATTATACTCTATTCCTATACTTATTTCTCTTAGATGCACAGTGTGTAATTTCTGCGCTCGAGGTCTTTCTATCAAAACACTAATAAATGACGATGCTGTGAAGTAGAGTGGCATCATGGGAGTTGTTGTTTTCCACATGATGGTTGACATGACCTGTCAGGAATCAAAGTGAGTTTTATTGACATTATATTAAGTGACATATACTGTATTAAACATGTCATTCCACTGAGGCAACATAACTGCAAGGAAGTATAGAAACAGGAAATGACCAATACTTTGTTCCATGAGTACATTTTCATGAATCTAATACAACTTTTTGCTCTCTTCACTTTAGTATCTGCACTTCCTACTCCATACGTATTTACAACCATCTCATGACTTGGTTTTTAATGTATTCAGTAGGGATTATATTCTATTCTTTCTTCTGGTTATTCTATTGTATTTTGCATTAATGCATATAAAAACATGCATATATTAAAACATAGCAACCAATTTCAACATGGATGGGATGAATAACATGATGTAGTGATGATGTGTAAAAGACACAACCAGGCAGAGAAAATATCCTGTTTATTAAATGATGTATTGAGGTAACATCTCTAACCTTTGTACAGAAACAGCCACAAGAAATGCTTTTTAGTTTTACTCTTTCTTACATTTCAGACCTGAACTGCAAAGACATTGAATGGGTTCTACTTTTACCACAGTGTGTTTTTATTTTATGCAAGTCTTTATGCATCTACTTGAGTAAAGAATGTGTGTAAATGTTAACATTAGTAAAGGGAATACTATGCTATTGACAGCATCCACATGAAATATGCTCTGAATTTTACCATTTTTAGAAACATTAACATGTGTATTTATATTTTTAATGCAAAAATATAACTATTATAGCTTATACACAGAATGCAGACACAGAACACATAATATTACAGTATTTAATTAACAAAGTTCCCTGAATACAAGGATTAGACATTAAGTCTAGACGTTGTAAGTGGAGAGTAGATAGCAGAGTTATGAACCGTGCAAAGCTTTAATGATGAGTAAAACTAGAGGGTATGAGCAAAAAATGTCAAAAAGCTACACAAAACAGCATGACAACAGTAGGATACTTGATGTGTGATTTAATGACACTTAAGTTTTTAGCATTTTTCTGAATAAGAGGTTTGAGTGAATAGATACTGATCTGAACTGATGGGAAAAGAAAAGACAGAAACCACACTCATGAGTCAACTGTTCCAACTGGACTGGACTCAACTGTGTTCACTGGTTTCTTCAGATCCTTGTGTGCACTCTTTTCCACTGTTTCATGTTAACCCTTAAGGTGCCAGAGTTAAAAAAATAAATAAAATAAAATAAAAAATCATACCCAGATTTCAAAAAGCTGTGTAGTGGAAGTGGTTTGAGATGAAGTCATACTGTAAATGACAAAAATATTGGGTTTGACCCAATGTTTGTGATGGGAGTAAATGTACTCATCTAATTTGCATATTATGGTGTCACAGGGCGGCGGCCATATTGGATTGCATTACTTTTGATAAAATTGAACTTTGAGCATATTTTCATGGAAGTTTTCTTTGTGTTTTTGTTTTTTTTTGGTCATCTTATCCTTAAAATAAATGAACTTAAACATTAGTAGAAAGTAAAATGCAGTAAGTTTTAGTACCTTTTTAGCCAAATCTGTCCTTATCTATCTAAACTAAAACTAAATAAACTTTACTTACTTGCTAAACCAGCATGGGCCATGCCTTTAAACTGGGTTTTCTTCTCCACTTTCAATAGAAACATGCCCTGAAATGATGTTAGGACTGAAGGGGCACATGTCTACTTCCTATTGGTGGGAGGTGGTAACTAGATTTGGTAACTCTATCTGGAGCTATGGTCTGTTTCAGTCAGTTATGTTGAATGTCACAATATTGCAGCTTTGGTGCTTAAAGGGTTAATAGGAGGCAGATCATGCTGCTGTCAGTATCCATGTCTTAGTGTTTGTGTTTGAACATCAGTCACATTTTGTTCAGTATTTTTCCAGGTTTCAGATGGAAATCCTCTGGGGTTTTTTTTTATATGGACTCTTGTGAATTAGCTTAAAACTGGGGGACGTTACTGATGCTATATGTAGTTTATTTGTTCGATAGCGTTGACGGGGCTGGCAGTGACACATTGCATCTGTAAGGCAATTATTTGCCTGTTTATGTGTGTGTGACATCAGGGCCAGAGCATGCTTTGGTAAGAAAGTGTGTGTTGGGGAAACCTGGCCCTCTGAGGTTTGGTTGTTCTGACTGCACTGGGCCAGATGGGGATAATGGAATGTCATTCTGTCAGCTCCTGGGCTGATTAGGGAGTGTTTGTTATTTATTGATCGTCTTTCATGGCGAATTATCTATGCACAGGTCAGTGCCAGCATTTTATTCCTGGAGCTGTGATGGCTGGCTATTCCCATCTTCACACAAAATCAATGAGTACAAATAAAATGGAATTTTAAAAAATAGGGGGAAATTAGCAAACATCTCAGCGTGGCTGGTGTCATGCATATGTTAGCGGTGATCGCACGCAGCTTGACATGAGCCTCGCCTTTCCATGAAAGTGCACTCCAACCAAGTGTTCAATTTTAACAGCAGTCATGTCTCATCGTCCTCCAGTCCGGTGTGCACCTTCGCCTCCTAATCAGCAGCCACGACCCGTCGGCATGCGTCACATCGTCATCATATTGATATTATGAGCAGAGGCAGCGGTCTGACCCGATAACAGGCTACATTACAGTTACAGTATGTTCCAATACTAAGGCTTTGTAAGACTTTTTTAACAATTCAACTGCAGTTTAAGATCTATTCAGGGGTTAAAATGCCCTGTTTTCATGTGTAACCATCTGAATTGCACAATAGGAGCCTTAAGTTTATCCTCTGTCCTATAGATCAATAATACATTGCTGTGGATTTATCTGAAACTCTTCAAGGACTCTCAAAGTCCCCAGGCCCCGACTTAGAGAATGACCGCATGTTATTGCACAGCATCCACAATCTGCTACTCTAGTCTTCATTTATTTAGTTCATTTCTCATTGAGAGAGTACTATTTATGGGGCTAGAGAGTCAACAACTGTCAAGTCGCCTCTCCCTGCACACACCCATTCTCTTCCTCTTTCTGCCGTCCTGTGTTGTCTCTGATGTTTGTGTGCTTGAGATGGATGCAGCCCTCTTTATTAGATAGCATCAGTCTTTTGTCAGACGACTAGAATTGCACAGTGGTGGCTGTCTGCGCCGCTGCACAGTGTTTCCCTTCAGCCCTCCGAGGCCGATCGCTCAGAGGCTTTTTGTTTAACCTGGCGGCCATGTGATGGGGCCCACTTGGCCTCGTCATCCGGAGCATAAAAGCCATCGGTGTCGGGCCTTCTTCTCAGACCAAACGGCTGTCCGAGCTGCATTGACTTTCTGTCAACGCCTGCCCGCTTATTATTGTTTGTGAGTTTGATTAAAAAAAAAAAAAAAAAAGAGGAAGGAAGACGAAAAATGCAATTACTCAAGTTGGAGGAAACTGAATGCAGACCTCATAGAGATAATCACAGACTAATGTGACATTCCTCCATCACCACAGCAACCAGAGAAAAGACTCTGAGCAGCAGAAAAGTAGTAGAAGGGGGAAAAAGAAGAAAAAAAACCCAGTGCTTTGCTGTACACACAACCAATTCCACGTCTTCTGTAAAGTGTTTTTTTGGGTGTCCTTCGCTGTTATAGAAGTGTAATGGCTTGTTGTGCACAAATGGATTTTTATGAAGCATCACAGCTGCATCTGTTTCACTTTGCATCCATTAAATTAAGCTGAAACTACAGTATTGTGTTCTGCGCGTACATCTGGACGTTAAGAAGCGCCGACACACAAAGATACAGCTCCGTCTCACACCGGAGAAGCCGTGAAATCGGTTTTATTTCCACAATTTGCATTACAGAGAAGATGGATACCACCAAAAATGGGCAGGAAAATTGTGTGTGTGTGTGTGTGTGTGTGGGACTAAACATGTGTTACTTAGACACACACTCACATACACTCAAGTCAGTTACTGCGGGTGGTATATCTGTGCGTGGTGCGTCTTAATTCTGCAGAGTAAACAGCTTCCAGATGTAAGAGTTTCCTGCTGGCCCCGCCCAGTCCAGATGCCCAGTCTGCCAGCAGATCTGCCTCAAATTGGGCACATTTGAGCAATCATTTAGTTCCCATCCTCCTGAAGGGGAACTTTTATTAATAAAGCCTTTTCATCTCTGTATCTTTGATTGGAATGGGTGGTGCTGGCGGGGTTGGAGGGGGATAATGGCTTAGTCATGTGAAAGACGGGAGGATGCTGGTTGGGGATCACTGCATTAAGGGGGAACTAGTGTTGGGGGAGGGAGGTGTTGTTTTTTAATGTGTGTTACAGTGGAAGGAAACCGGTGATAGGAAAGAAAAAGGACATCCTCTGTTATAAGTGGTTCCAGGTTATCCGTCGCCCATACTTACTCGAGCATGTTGCCTTCAGCCACAAACTCAAGAAACTCCTACGACGCCTTAAATCACCCGTACCCCACTGCCTCTTATCTCCAGCTAAAGGGCTCTAATTATATTTTTGGTGGTTTTGTAAATAAGTCCAGAGGATGAAATAGAGATGTCACTGTGGGTGTGGGTTTCCATTATCCCGCACACGGCACATTACATGCTCATTAAGCCCAGTTATGCAGTGATAAACGCCGAGTAAACTTTGATCTGTAGCTAGTAATAAATCAACCACTAATACTGTATATTTCCAGTCACTGACCTAAAAAAAGGGTCTGTCTTCCTAATTCAATGTGTGTCATAAATTAATGACATATAGCGGATCAAATGAATGATTTTATGATGCAAGAAAAGCTTCAACGTGTATGTTCTGCCTTTCATTATGTGTTATTTTTACGGAAGGATTAACGTGGCAGTAATTTTAAGACTGAACTTTGAAGTACACATGCAGTAAAATAACTGAAAAACTTTCATTTTACTTTGCACATTACACTTTATTGTTGCACCTTTTACAGTTTGTCCAGATTTTCTACCAGTTCCCTTTTACACTTTATTATGTATAGGGCGTTTGCTCTTGCATTCTTATTTTATTCTTATACTTTTATTCTTATATTGTATTTTTACTGTTTGTCATCCGTCTGTCTGTCTGTCTGTCTGTCTGTCTGTCTGTCT
>JAPQRQ010000009.1:26125903-26140217 GCA_037367365.1 Apogon talboti
AACAGGAAATGAATGCCAAAGGGAATAGGGGGGGTTTAGTAGAGACTGTGAAGCTCTAACTTGGAAGAGTACGCTGTTCCACAGTTTTGGGGCCACCACAGGACAGTCCCGGGCCCCTCTGGCCCCTGCCACCGGCCCCGGACAGTGATGGAGCATATGATGGAAACATGTTGACAAATTAAATTTTTTAAATTTCAGAGGAGATTTGCGCTGCAGAGATTGGTTGGTGATGGCGGTGGTTTGCTAAGTGCAGGCGGAGCGCCGCTGACCTTCGTCCGTGATCGTGCTTGTGGGGGGTGGGGAGTTTGGGGCGGTGTACTACATGTTCCTCCGCATGTTATTTCACCCACTGGGGGTCTTAGTGGCCAATCAGGAGCTTGGACCTGGGAGGTGTTATCAGGTTGAAGTGTACCTCTGAGATGCATTCAAGGGCTGCCTCTAACCAGGAGAAACTGTCTCAACTTAGAAACGGTCACCTCTGAAAGGACCAGACCACACCCATAAGACACAGTAAACCAGCAGGTTGTGTCCTGAGCTGTAGTTTTTGCTGGTTCATACTTCATATATCAGATTGGATTTAAATACAGAGACAAATGCACGTGTGGACATTACAACTAGAATAAACCAACAAACACAATATTGGACCAGGACATTTTCATAATGCTGTATAATTTATGAACCATAAATGTAATGTTTACATGTATATCTAGTGTTATCAATGCATTTAATTCAAGTTCATTAGAACTTTGCTGGACTAAAATAAGTGCACACATGATAATATTGATGGCAGTATTTCTTTTATTGACCCTAACTAGAGCTATTTTACTTTTATTCATCTATTAACTAAAGGTCAGAAAGTTATTGATCAGGTAAAACCATAAAATGCATAAAACCCATAGACATATGTGTGGTTTGAAAACATACTATGACAACATTTTTACTGACAAATGTTTTAATAAATGAGTAAAAAAACTACAGTACCGCTGATTTTTCAGAGGATTATTGTCAGGTACTTATTAACCACTGTGAACATTTTCAAGAATTTGAATTCTGCAAACCGTGTACAAAGTGCAAGTGATTAAAAGCTAAGATTAAACTTGGACTTTTACACAGAACTGTATAATGTCAGATATGAACAATAAGTTTCATGTTATGTCTGACACCCCTGTACATCCATAGACATATCTGTGGTTTGTAAACGTACCGTGGCTGCATTTATTCCTGGTAAATGTTTTAATAAATGAGTGAAAACCCAACTACAGTATCTCTATCACAGCTCTTTAACTTTTATTTATCTATTAATTAAATCATGGATGTCAAACTTATTTTAGTTCAGATTCCACATTCAACCCAATTTGACCTCAAACAGGCCGGATCAATAAAATAACGGCATAATAACTTATAAATAATCACTATTCTTTATTTCAGTACATAGACACACATCACACACCGAAATTAACCTTCTGCTTTTAACCCATCACTAGAACATACAGGAACACACTACGCACACTGCAGACTAGGAGCAGTGGGCTGGCTATACCAAGCACCTGGGGAGCAAATGTGGGGTTAAGTGCCTTGCTCAAGGGCACATCAGCCAACAACTTTATCTGCCAAATTGTTTGTTTTATTGTAAAAAAAAAAAAAAGTAAAATTACAGCATGAAAATGTATACATCAATCACAAAAAATGTGAATAACCTGAACGTCCATGAAAAAATAAGATATTTCTTTAGAAAAGTGGATCTACAAATACACAAAATCAGTGTCTTCTGTGTAATTTTTGCACTTTGCTTATTCATCCAGTGGTGCCGTATTGGGCCCTTTGGAGGGCCGGTTTTTGGCCGCAGGCCATATGTTTGACCCCCCTTGAGTTAAAGGTCATAAAGTTGCTCAACAGGTGAACATCCTGAGCTCTTCCATACGATCTTACCTTCATTTTAATTTTCTGCTTGTCATTTAGTCTCCTGTTCATTATGTTCCTCCAACAATAGCAGTGCTAGATGGGGCGGGGCACCCCAACGAGAGCCGACTGATGCGTCTTACTTAGCCTTATATCCTCGCCTAACATTTTTCTCTATTAAATCTTAATCACAGACTTGTCGAGTGTCACTTGACATTTGCATTTTGCCAGGCGGAGCCGCGATGCGCTCGCCGTTCAGAGGTTCGACAGCTTCCTTCCACTGAGCGCTTTGTTCAATCACCAGCTCTCATCTTTAACAGGGTTTCAGCAGCAGATTGGCAATGATGAGACAGAGAATATCCCCTTCTCCAGCATGCTGGGCTGTAAATGTAAATGTGGAACTGTGCAGCATTTTCAACTAATAAAGCCCTGAATGGCAGCAAGAAAAGCATTGTTAAACACACCAGTTCAGGCTCATATGGACGTAAACCTCAGCAGGTGGTCGGAGAAAATGATATTTGTACTGACATGTATTTGTAAAATGGAGAGTAAACATGCACTATTATGTTTTTCAAGGCATTACCATCATGTCTTTTATACAACTATAATTGTGCTTTGTATATTTTGCACTCGAATCATTGTGTTTATGCAGGAGAGGCTCTGCCAAATAAAATGCGAAGCGCTGTGGGAGTGAGAAATGACAAGGACACGTGAAAAGAAGCTGTCATCACTGCTTTAACTTCTCTCAATAATCAATCTCCTCATCTTGATGTTTACAAAAAGAAGTCGATAAGTGGAGAAAGAGCTTTGAGATTGGCTTTGATTTCTACCTCCAGTCCAAATCAGACATTATTGTCTCTGTGTCTGTCTCTTTCACTCTCGATATGACATTGATGATGGTAGATGTGACAAAGGAAATCCACGTAGATGAGACAAACGCATTCCTCCACTGATGCCCGACACGTCGCTGCTCCTGACCGATGTAATCACAGCTATATTTGACTAAATGTTTAACCACCCACCCAAATAGCAATGTAACTGAAACAAATGGGGTTTATAGGAACGAATACCAAAAATGATAATGGAGAAGGCCTGTGCCTGGTAGACTGCAGGTGTCAAACATACGGCCCGTGGGCCAAAACCGGCCACCAAAGGGTCCAGTCCGGCCTGTGGGATGAATCTGTGAAATGCTTTGACCTCTTGGCCAGGTCGCTCTTGTAAAAGAGATCTCGATCTAAATTGGATTTTATCTAGTTACATAAATGTTAAATAATAAAATAAAAATGCAAAAATTACACTGAAGATATTAACAATCAGGGATGTGAAACTCATTTGAGCACAATACGATCTAAAGTGGGTCAGACCAGTAAAGTACTATCATAAAAACCTATAAATAATGACAACTACAACATTTTCTCTGTTTTAGAGTAAAAAGAAGTTCAATTACATGAAAATGTTTACATTAACAAACTACCCTTTCACAAAAAATGTGAATAACCTGAACAAATATGAACGACATGAAATGCCTTAAGAGAAATAAATGCAATTTTAACAATATTCTACCCGTTACTTTGTGCTTTTGTAAATCCGTAATACACACGAATTAATGATAAGTAGAGTCATAATATTGTTAAAATTGCACATATTTTTTTTTTTTTTTAAAGATGTTTCAGGTTGTTCATGTTATTCACATTTTTAAGGAAACTTTGTAGATGTAAACATTTTCATCATGTCATTTCACTTTTTCTACTGTTGTTGTTTTACTGTTCTGGTCTGTTTGAGCTCATATTGGGCTGAATGTGGAACCTGAACTAAAATGACTTTGATGTCCCGCTGTAGACTTATAATCACTAGAGGCTGTTAAGAACAATGTGTGGATTGTCACCTTCTGTGTGCAGTGTGTCTATACCGACCAACAGAACTTAATTTGAGGAAATAGCTTCAATCAATTGTATCTTAATTAGTGAGGAGCTCTGCCTTTGCAGCTTTACTTTGTGACTTTACTTGGTAAAATGTGCATTTTGAGATCAGAATCTGCAGCTTTTAATGTGCACTTTGTTGGGTGAATAATGAATTATGACTCGTAAGGCAAGGATGTTTCATTCCATAATGGGAATAGACTTTTAAAAAAAATTAGTCACTTTTTTTTGACCTTGGGTGTTTTTTATTTTCCGTGTGCATTTGTGTCTACGGCATGAACAGCCTTTTGCAGCGCCTGCCAGGAAGAGCAATAATTTGACAGTAATGTTGCCAATAAACAAACAAAAACCCAGCCTGGCTCATAATCTGTATCTGTTTGAGAGAGCATAATGATGTGTTAGCGTGGCCCAGTTTTCCATTGTGCTTCAGCCTTGTCATGGTGGCTCAGGGGAAGACTTATCCACATGAGAGGCTTAGGGAAGCCTGTTCAGATCCGCCAGGATTAGGCCCAGGCTAATACACTGGGTCAACAGCATGGTTCTCCTAATGAGACAGGTGTACAGTACTTACCACTGTCTCTCCACGTAGCAGAGGCTCAAACAAAAGCTGATATCATCCCTCCCGGCTTAGCCCGACTCATATGATATCCCCCAGTAGTAAATACGTTGGCTGTATCAACTGCAATGCAGACATCGAACAAACTCCGGGGCTGCACGGCATGCTGGGAGACCGGCGTGAACACAGAACAATGAGGAATACAGCATTCCAGGGGGATTCAGGATGTCTGTGTTGTCTCATTTAAAAGCAGTTATTGTAAATATTAAACAGAAGTAGTACTGCAGTTTTACATCAGATCTGAAAGGACGGAGGTTTGATTTAGGTTTTTCTGCATTTAGTTCATGTCAGAATGTAAGAAAATGAGCATCTGATGATTGACTTTGCCTGAGTCTATACATGTTTTATTCTCTTTTCCATTAAAATGACACTGTCTCTATGTGATCTGTTCTAGTTTTCACCAAGTGGCCTTTTGAGATCATGAAAAATAGACATTTAGTTTATTTTGTTGTTAAATGACAGAATAATGTTAGTGTGTTCGGCCTGTGTTCTGTTCATACAAGTAGAAAAGGCAGAAGTACACTGGTAGAAAAGGGGAAAATATTACAAACTACAGATGCTTTACATAAAAAAAAGAAAAAAAACATAATTCTGTCTGAAAGTTGGACAAATATTCAATGAATGAACAATGTTTTTGTAAATTTTCATATGTTATAGTTTAATACAGTATATAAGTAACTTCATATTCTTTTTTTTGCTTTTAATCTGTGACTCATGCTGTATAAATACTGGTGGATCGATTAATTGAATGGTGTGTAATAAATATTTTATCTTAATGAATGCATTCTTTCCATTAGACATGTAATGGTTGTAAAGTCCAATGCTGATATTTAAAGTGACATTTTTGCTGAGTGCCGATATTATGTCATCGAAAAATAAGAAGAAATATTCTTCATGAATGTAAAAATACTTCCTACTTTAAAGTCTTTCACTCCATCATCATGTTTTCTGTGAATGAAAACAGACTCAAATATACACACTTATGAAAAAACCTTTATCAGTACAAAGATGATATTGATACCGGCCAGTATCGGCCCATACATCCATGCATCCCTACTTCCATTCTTAAAAATGTAACCTCATCCAATGTAAACTTTTTTAGGCTGAACTCTCACTTGAAGGTGGAAGCAGATGCATCGTCTCCGTTTCCCTGTTTTGGTCGCTTTGATGTAAATACAGGTTTTTATTCTGAGTTTGTGAATGATTTTGTATCTGCAGCAAAACAAATGAGAAGACAGAAGACAGATAAGTCACACCATGAATTAAAATGAATCAAATTTGAACATTTTGCTGTTTATATTTTTATTTTATTTTACCTGAACCCCTGAATCAGTGTTTGGACGTCTGTCTGTAACAGCTCAGACCTCAGACATGGAGATGAGGGATGAATGACTGAACCTCTTGTAGTTTTTGTTGAAGCCTCCTGGTCTGTTCCATGGATTTAGACTAATTAAGCTGTGATCACTTGATTCTGATTGTATATGGTTGCTTAGATACAGACGGGGCTCATCCTCCTCCTCTTTCCCTCTGATAAATCCTCTGAATCACAGACAAAACAGTCATTTACCAAACTGTTGTGGTTTCTCTGACACTCTCCAGGTATTTCTTAGTTTTCTTCACCTAACCTTTTCCCAGAACCATGAATCAAGTCTCCCTCGTCCCCATCAACCCCCCCCCCATCTCCCTCGGTGCCCCTCCTCCTCACCCTGCTTGTCAAAACATCTGTGAAATCCTATTTTCCTTTAATAAAGTATAGTTCTGTCCTGCAGATGTATGCTTGGATAACATGTCATACTCTGTCTTTGTTGAGAATGGCGCCCCACTGATGTTCTTAGGCAGTGAGAAAATTGCCTTATTGAAACACGTTGCTTGGAGTGACTATAATGCCACACTGAGGGCCGGCATTATGCACATGACATATTCAGGACCTTGGAGTGGAAAAACTATGAATATAAAGTAATCACTGAAGGCACCTACATGTTTCTCTACCATGATGGCTTTGCTTTTCCTCTAACCTTTGTCAAAAATGATGATTTCATGATTTCACACAAAGCATTTGGCTGCTCTAACCAAACACTCCGTCTTTGCTCTTCACAGCCTCAACTGGGGTCAGAGTGATGAAATTATAGTTAATATCAAGGGCTGTGCTTGTAAATCAATATATTTCTAATTATTAGATTCACCCACTTTTGCAGCGCCGACCTCATGTTGTGCACAAGACTGAGAATAACGGCGCCACATTGCAGCGAGCGGAGGCACTTTGAGTTTAACGGGCCGCCACTGTGTGTGTGTGTGTGTGTGTGTGTGTGTGTGTGCGCGCGCGCGCGCGCGCGTTTGTTTTGTGTGCATGTGTGTGCAGAGGGAATGTTCTGGGGAGCTGTGTAAACAGAAATACTAAGCTACCCCAAGAGTGCACTTTCTCTGTGAAGTTAAGAGCCGGGTACACATGTTTATTACAATTTCAAACAAAATGCAAATGCCATTAAACAAATGGGGTTCAGGCAAATTAGCCAGGAATTTAATATTCGCAGAGTCTATGATATAGGACATCTTGTTACGAGACAGTGGTCTGAAGTATCAGTTGCGAGCCGAGCCTTTCATCCAGCCGGCTCTCTTGAGGATATTTGTAATTAGCATCATTTGCCTAATACTTCAGGTTAATTAGAATATTTAATTGAATAGCTCTAATCTTCGGAGATGACTATATTATAATCAAATTAGCACCACCACTAGGCTGGCTATTGAACGTGGCAGACTGCCTGGCTCCTGGTCTCTTATCTGCTCCATCTCCATAGAGCATTCTCACATACTTAATGGTCCATTTGAACTATGCTATCAACATTTGATTATTCCTGAACAACAAAGGCAGCCACAACCAGTAGGCATAAAAGAAGAGATGATAAAGAAAAGCGCTATGGCTCCCATATGGCAGGTTTGGGGAGAGCGCTCGCTGGGTGCGAAGCAGCCGAGCCAGGCGGCGAGGCCTGCGAGGCCATCAGGGGAAAGGAGTCGACTCCACTCTTACTTCCTTCCTCATCCCCTCATCTACCGTTCCAAGTGTTTGCCAAGATAAGCAGATGAGGAGACATATGCTTGAGAGGCTTCTGGAGAACTATTGAGAGAGTTTTAGTAGTGGAAGCAGATGAAAGCAGGTCTGTGCCGCATACAGTAACTCTGCTCCTTTACTGTGTCTTTGCTGTGATTGGCACAAATGCAGCGGTTCACGGAAGGCGTTATTATGAGTAATGCTCTTTATTATCAATCCAGCACAAATGAAATCAGTCATCCTGGGTTTATTGAACTCAAACAGTTTTAGTCCGCTCATACACAATGATCCTTCTCGCCGAGAGAAAAACAAACTAATGAAAAGCTAAATATTACAGTGCGTTCAATTGCAACAAACAGATGGTAGCTAAATTAAAAGAAATTACATATACATTATCTTCACTTTATGGCTTTGCTCTAATTGAGGCGATTATAACTCCTACCTTTCTACTCTATAATGAAGTGAATTAATTCATTTAGGGTGGAACGTGTTGAAATTATACTTGCCTGTATTTTGTGTTTAGCGTCTAAAGTGATCATTTTTGACAGTGCCATATGTTTCACTGGCAATATTTCTTCTTGGTTGAGTTTTATTACATAATTTTATTTGTCCCTGCGCTGATTTCTTTATATATCTGCAAATGAACTCTTGTTGCAAATAGGTAGCCATATGCCACGAGGACGCAGAATAGAGGGTAAAAAATATTCCTTAGGCTTTCCGCTAATTTGTTTTCTCTGTGTCTCTGTATTGCAGCTGATTGTGCATGGTGGCTATATTAAAATGATAATGAATAAATGTATCATTAATTCAACCCCGCCTCCAGTGGATTCATTGAACATCGCCACGAGGAAGAATGAAAACATAATTGTCGCCGGCCCTTTTAGTTTCACGCCGAAATAAGAAAAACAATACAATAGTGGGTCATCATGATGCTCGTTATGTGAAGAATTAAAAAAAATAAAAATAAAGGGATTCCTGGACTGTGGCTAATCTCCCAGGTCTTTAAACTGGTTCATTTTTTTCCTTTTTCTGCCTTGTTGTCATGTATTTTCTGTCTCAGCTCCAGCCTGTTTCCTCTGCTCATCATGTGTTGCACCAATATTTTGAGATGAGCTGCCATTCTTCTCAGTATCATACATTCATTTTATTGTTTCCGTGCTCTGTTGGACACTGTCGTCTTGTTTCCATGAGCCTCTGCCTGCTGGATGCTGTCACTCAGTGAAAGGATCTGTGTTGCTAAAGCGCTGACACCCTCATTGTTGAATATGGTAAAGACTAATTATATGTTTCAGTGGGCGTCGTGTTGTTGGGGGTTAGTGGTGCTGACATTACTTCCTGTGGCGGCGGACAGCCTGATGCGTCTTCGGGTGCAGAGGTTTCAGCTGACACTCTGTAAAGCAGGCCAAACAATTTGCAGCAAAGGGTTCTCGCTCCGGTTTCCGAGTCGGACCCCCTGGGCTTTAAATTGCCACATAACGGATGCGGCGTCGAGAGGTAAATGTTGTCTAAGCAGTACTCATGCATTTCAGTCCATATTGGTGTCATTTTGGAAACAATGGCGCCGTGATTGGCACACCTCCTCAGCCTTGTAGAGGGCAGCACGCGATTGGCTCAGCACAACACCAATGCACACGGCTGTCACTGGAAGCGTTCAATGAAATCATTTACAAATGCTCCATTAAGGTGTATGTAATAGACAGAACACTAAACCCTCACATCCTCATCAGTAATTTGGAAACAAGCAGCAAGGCCTCTGATGGTCTGGAGCGCCGCTTTATTCTTTTTCCGTAATTTTTTCCCCAACGCTTCAAGTTGTTTCTGAAGAGGCTCGCGATGTTGTTGACATTGTAAAGCTCCTCATGCACAGTGTGACAAATTTTCACAACATTTTATTCCAGCCTCGAGGCGGAAATGAATGAAGCACGCGCACACATATGCCGAGTGTACTTCCTTAACTATACTAGATAATTAAAAGGTTCAACATGTTTGTCCAAGGCTTTCAGGGTTGTAATCATTCCCACAAAAATCCCATGTTCTCATAAACATTTCAATTTTAGAATATATTTGGGTGATTAAAGATGATTAAAGTCAACCCAATTATATGAAATACTTAATTATGTCAAACTAGTAACAGTTTTATTTGGGGAGTGCGGTATGGTTAGTTGAGATGCTCAGATTAAAAGCAGTTCAAAACATGCAAGTCTTGATGCCACATGTTTTGATATTAAATACTACAGAAGTCTGGAAGATCTGACTACATGTTTGGAAAAACTCTGCTGCTTCACTTCTTCACTTGTGTTGATGAATTAGAACAGAGCCAATGTGCTGCATCACTGCACGTGCATAATAAGACAAGATAAGATATGACTTTATTTATCCCACAGTTAACAGCAGCATACAACAAGCAAGTGCAGAGAGAAGACCAGTATAAATACAACAAACGAGTGAAAAAATGAAATATAAAGAGAAAAAAAAAGACATAATAGAAAGAGTCAACAGAGAGTGATTCTCTAGATCAAAAACCCAAAATGTTGACGTAAGGAATCAGATGTTCACAAAGGACAGGGGCAGATGCAAATGCAACAGCCAGAACATGGAGGAGGCACTGGGATTAAAAAAAAGTCCTCTACCACCTACACGGACCCCATCACCAATACAGTCCAATTTAAAAAAAAAAAAAAAAAAAAAAAAAAAAGGACATTATGTTGCATCATTCTGTGCCATTGTTACATCTACTAAACAGAACTAAAAAACATGAACCAAAAGCTTAAAAGATGTGGCTGAAGAGGCCAGCTGGGAACACTGCAACCAATAGATCTGGAAAAAGTCATTTAGTTTATTTTATTGTCACTGCATTGTATTTGGGTTGATGTCACTGTAAAGTGCCTTTCAGACTTCAAAATGTCAAAAAAAAACCTTGAGATTTCCCTCTTAACTTTATGTTTAATGTGTTAAGTTGACTGTAGGCTGTTAGAAATGCATGTTGGTCAACATCCCGCCTTTTAAATAATTTTTTTGCAAGCAGACCACGAAATATGTCCACCCTGTTACTGACAAATACATGTAAAAATAAGTGGCAGCATCATCAGTTTAGGCTAAAGTTAGCATTGAATGACCACATGTTGGACCTTGAGTTGAATAGGTCATCTGTGAGGAGGACTGTGTAAGGGTCAACAAATATATTTAGAATTTCTGAAAAGTTTTATATTAAATGATATTGTGGTAACAGGGTGGACATGCTCAGCTTGACCACATCTTAGTACAACACAAAATGATGAAAATGTTGAACTATAAATGTAAATACTAAATGCTCTTGTAGACTATATTTCCACCTCCAATGAAGATGCACAAAATGATGATGATGATGTCATCAACCAGGTTATTAAAGGGTGGACAACAATGTCAAAGACACGTGTAGAGTGTTAAATATTGCTTTGAAAATAAAATATGAATGATCAAAATGACTTGTTCACGGAGTCCACTACAACATGTAATTTTTTTCAATATTTTTCATTTAAACACTTATCAAACCCACTGAAGTTAGAAGGCCAATGTGAGGGACATGCACAAATCAGATACATTCTCTGAAAGAAAAGTGTAGAAAATAATCAAATCAACTATGTGTAAGTGTTTTCCCATTCATAGTAAAACCCCAGGATTTCATTATTTTGTTCACGGTGACCGTTAGATTCTGCTGGAGGACACCAAAGGACCCACGTAGTCATATTCACCCATTTCCATTAAGTTGGCTTTTGGATTCTGCACCAGAACCTTAAAATAATGGATAATGGGGAAAACCCACATAGTACATAAATATGTTGGTATTAGTAATGGAGCAGAAGATCTTTCATTTTCACGTTTCATGGTGTTATTTTGCTCCAAAGCAGCCGGTGCGGACATACTTTAAAAATGCATCTCAGACCCCTGACGTTCAAGGACAGGCGGTGGAAAGCAGCCTCAGTGATCTATATTAGGATTGTTTAAAAAAGCCTGCACCGGCCTACTCGGTGATGTCCGAAGCAGTCAGACCCCGGCGTATGGTCAGAGGCGGTCTGATGCGTGGTTTGATGGAGTATGTCAGTCCAATCAGCCCAGCTTCCAGAGTCTGATTGGGTCTGCCAGCCAGAGAGGCAGCCCTGATATTAGCTCTACAGCCAGCTGACAGCCAGCATCCAGAGCAGCTCCACGACACACAACAACAAAGCCCAGCACGCCCAGGGGCCACGTTCACAGCAAAAACACAGAAGAACAAATGTAAAAGAGACAAAAGTGGTCTGGAAGATCTGACTACATGTTTGGAAAAACTCTGCTGCTGCACTTCTTCACTTGTGTTGATGAATTAAACAGAGCAGAGTGAATGTGCTGCATCACTGCACGTGCATAATAAGATAAGATAAGATAAGACTTTATTATTCCAACCATGGGGAAATTTCACACTTAACCATTTATCGGGCAAGTGACTATTTTTGGTCATTTTCACGTACAGTACAAGACAATAACATCAACAGTTCCAGTGAGGACAGTGAGTCCCCAGTCTTAGGTCCAATGTGGTCTCCAGGGTCTGTAAGTTCCACCTCTGCATGAACAGTGAGTGTACCTGCTTTGTTAGGTACCATGAAGTAATGGTACTAATGTAAGTACTGATGTTCAAAGGGTTAATGTGGATGTGGACAGGTGTCTGGATCAGCACTGATAATGGTCTAATGGGAGAAAAGGCATGTTCCTTTCACCTTACATGTGATTTTTTTGTATTTTTTCATATATACTTAGATTTATTTATTTATTCATTTATTTTTTGCCACTTACAGGTAAGGAACCAATTATATTAACTTCATTCACCTTGTTCTTTTAACATAACCAAAAAAAAAGTGAAACATTTCAGAAAAGTAATACATTTTTATGTCCTCCAATAACACACTAAGGTTGAAATTTAGAATTTCAGAGTATTTCTGAGTGAACTGTAAAGGGTTAAACGCAGCGTACAACAAGCAGAGTGAAAAAATGAAATATAAAGAGGAAAAAAAGAAATAGAAAAAAACAACAAAAGGTGATTCTCTTTGTCAAAAACCCAAATTGTAGAGGTATATAAAGGAATCAGGTGCAGATGCAGATTCAACAGCCAGAACAAGGAGGAGGCAACGGGATAAAAAAAAAAAAAGTCCAGTACCTCCTACAGAGACCCCATCACCAATACATTTCAACTAAAAAAAATACATTATGTTGCATCATTTTGGGCCGTTTTCAGGTGAATCTGCGCCTGGAAAACATCTCTCAGCCGCGGGGAGACTTTACAGCTTTGGAAAAGTTCTTGGGGAAATTTTCTCTAAGGTTTATGAGCCATAGCAGATGAGTAGATGACCCAAGTTAATTATTATTGAATTTGTTTTTCCTGCTTCACTGATACTTACCTCTATCCTGATGCAACAATGACAGTGTTACCCTCATTAAACCAATGGATGTGCCTCGTCCTGGAGACCACCCCCCCCCCCCTTTGTTCAACATTGAAAATATTGCCAGGAGGATAAACCTGTGAAGTTTTGTCATTTGTTGCTGTTAGCTCATAATTTATACGTTATCACTTAAGATAAACAATATTTATGGGAATCTTGTGATGAAGTGAAACTGTACAACAGGTCTTTGTGTTTCCATGGCACAAACATGTATATCTTTGTCTGTCAGTCAAATTTTAATTGTCTGTAAATAACTGAGCTGACGTGACCACAGAGCAGCATATAAAGAATGAGTGAAAGTTGAGACAAATTACTCTAATCAAATGCATAATCTCGAAATTAGATGGTCAGGCATGTAATATAATATAGCATAATTACTGGAAGGTTTAGGGGCAGACTTGCCTTCTGTTCTGTCTTACGAAGAGACATAACATAAATCATCGTGTTATAAAGATAAACCCTTTTCTCCTGTCATGATTGGATCCAAAACAGATGAAACACAAGCCATCTGCAGCTTGTCACGCTGGAGTTCACCAACTTAAATGAAGCAACGGTTGTGTACTGAGATATGCGCTCTATGAATTAAGAAGACGAAGCTATCCCGCTAATGAGTGTCAGCGGAGAACAATGTTCACTGGATGCACTTTTATCCTGCACACCATGGAAACGGCAAAGCACACATAAAAATAAAAAAACACACTGTTCTTCACCTGAAAATATTCACATTAAACTAGTTTTGGATAAAATGCCTTTTTAGTTTTTACAGTTTCTTATTTTTCTTTGTTATCCGTCTTGTCCATAGATTCCCAAAGACCAGTTTCACCTCAGGGATCCTCAAGGCAGATACACAGACCCTACCAATTATCCAACACGGTGGTTAAAACAGAGGGAGGAGCCACGAGGAACTGTTCGGAACCGTCACGACTGTGGGTCCATAATGAAATGGAGGTAAATAGCACGGCCGTAAACACTACACATAGAGGCTGAAAGAGTGTACACAACTACTACAACTCCACTGCAACCATGCAAAACCTCCATTAGTTTGGGTTAAAAAAAGCCTTTAACCCTTTATAGGACACTCATAGAAATACTCTGAAATTCAACATTTCAGCCTTAGTGTGTTACTGAGGACATAACAAGACTTTATTACTTTTGTGAAATTAAAAAAAAAAATTGTATTATGCAAAAAATTAATGTTAATAAAGTTACCATATTTGGTTCCTTACCCATAAGTGGCAAAAAAATAAAAAATCCAAGAAGTATATATTAAAAATACAAGAAAAAACCCATGTAAGGTGAAAGGAACCTGCCTTTTCTCCCATTAGACCATCATCAGTGCTGATCCAGACACCTGTCCACATCCACATTAACCCTTTGAACATCA
>JAPQRQ010000009.1:26152059-26162230 GCA_037367365.1 Apogon talboti
CTGACAACCTCACACATTCAACTGGGACTGATTCAGTAGAACAGAACCTGACATACAGGGACACTGGAACTGTTTTTTTATATTATACTGACATGTCTCACACTTCTTTAACTACCACTTTATAACCCTTTGTGAGGTTTGTTTGAATCAAATGCAAAATGTTAAAAGGCTTAATGCAAACAAAACCATTTGTACAATAGCTTATTTCCTAATCCGACGAGAATCGATAGGGACGTGATGTCGATAATGGAGCCTGAACTGTTAAATTCAAATGAATTCCCATCTCTGTCCATGTGTCTGTCTTCCTGTTTCATGTCCCTTTGTCTCAGCTGTGAGACTGAACCCATTTCTGCTTGTTCACTGCCGTCGGTGTCATGTAGTCTGTGGTTCCTGATGCACATCCTGGTCTCGTACAGATATTTACATCTTGTTGTTTTGTTCGGAAGTCACCGTTCACTGTCTGCGCTGCTTCTCCGTTCTCACCCATCCACATGTCAGTGCAGAATACACTTCAGAAAAGACATTAAAACATGCAAACTGTTCCAATGTACAGCAAACTCTTCATGTTATTACGTCTTGTCCGTCTCCGTCTTTCTTCTCTGGTGCGACTCGACTCCACTCCAGACGAAGGATGACTGAATGAGCAGGAGACTGGCATTTTCTGATAGAGTTACACCCCACAAACGGAGTCAATCAACAGCCGCCTGGAAAAAAAAAAATTCATTTTCTGACAAAGGTGTCAGCGAGATTGTGTGGCCTCCATGACAACAAATCCATAGCACTAAAAAGAAAAGGAATAGTCAAGAAAAGAAAAGTGTCGAGAGCTAAGAACAGAGGTAAAACAGAACCCTGGGAGTGACTTCCCAGTCAATCAGAGCTCTTACCTTTCAGCTGTCCATAACGCTATTTCATACCAATTATTACCCCCACTGAGCAGGTGACAGGCTTGTGTGCCGACGGGAGCGCCACGCAACTCCCGGTAATCCCGAAATGACGGATTGGAAGGGAAGCCTTGCAGTGATTTGTGACAAAGTAACTGAACATAGACTTCTGTACTTAGAAACGTCAGAGTAGTTATGGTAACACTCTCCACTTTGATTTGATGCATGGGTTTTAGTCCGTCTGTCCAATGCCATCCTTCGGCTTACTGGAGGCATCACTATTCAAGTTCTAAATTGAAAAATTGCCCTACTGTGTCCATTTGATGTTTACTGTGTATTAATCAATAAAAATGCTGTTTTGTGTATATGGCAGGGGTGTCAAAATCATTTTAGTTCAGGTTCCACATGGAGCTCAAATGGGTCAGACCAGTAAAATAATACCATAATATTATTTGAATAATGACAACCTCCAATTTTTCTCTTTGATTTACTGCAAAAAAAAGGACAAACAGATGTGAATAACCTGAAAAACTGAAATTTCTTAAGAAAAAGCGGTGCAGTTTTAACAATATTCTGCCTTGACTTATTATTCCTGCATGTGTATTACAGATCAGATTTACAAAGGCACAAAACATTTAGTAACAGGCAGAATATTGGCAACATTGCACTTAATTGTTGTTATACATTTTAAGCTGTTCATATTTGTTCAGGTTATTCACATTTTATTTTTAAAGGACATTTTGTTAATGTAAATATTTTCATAATTTAATGTTATTTTTTTGCACTAAAAGAGAAAAATTTGCAGTTGTTTTGGGTTTTTTTCACATTAAACCAATAACAAAACCAACCACTAACCCAGAACTAAAACACTTTTCAATACCCTTGACTGTTAACTCTTTAGATGTTGGAGTTTTTGTCAAACAATATTCAATTTTGATATGAAGATTTAAAAAAGTTGTATCTTGGAAGTGGTTAGATATAAAGTCATACTGTAAATGGCAATAATATTGGGTTTGACCCAAAGTTTATAATATGAGTAAATGTACTCATCTAATTTGCATATTGTGACGTCACAGGGCTGCCTAACATTTAGTAAAACTGAACTTGAACATCATGTTTACATGGAAGTTTTCTTTGTGCTTTTGTTTTTTTTCATCTTATCCTTAAAATAAGGCTCCGTTCAGACAGCAGGTCTTAACGCACAATTAAGATTTTTTTGGTGAAATACGATTTTTTTGTGTGCTCGTTCATATTACACATTAAATGCGACTTCTGTCAGTTTTGAGTATAAACTGAATGTGACCCTGAAGTGACCCACATGAGCAGAAGAGGTCCTGACGTAACACGTGACCACGCAGACACACACTGTGTTTACCAAAGTAAACACGTTTTTCTTGCTGCTCCTCCCCCTGGGATGCAGAATTGTGACGTTTGTCGCATTTCAATGACGTAAAGTTTGGATGAATGCGACATGGCCGTTCAGACTGAAGTCATATTGCAAAATATCGGATACGTATCGGATTTAGGACCACATATGAAAGTGTCCTGGGTCGGATTTGAACAAATGGGATTGGTGCTGTTCAAACAGTGTTTAACAGATCGGACACAGGTCGCATATGGGCAAAAAAATCTAATTTGGGACACATTTGCCTGCAGTCTGAACGTAGCCTTAATGAACTTAAACATTAGTAGAAAGTAAAATGTAGTAAGTTTTAGTATCTTTTTAACCAAAGCAGTGGAGTATCCAAATCTGTCCTAATCTATCCAAACTAAAACTTAATCAACTTTATTTACTTACTAAACCAATTTGGACTACGCCTTTAAACTGGATTTTCACTTTTACAGAAACATGCCCTGAAATGGTGTTAGGATTGAAGGGGCACTTGTCCGCCACCTATTGGTGGGAGGTGGTAGCAAGATTTGGAAACTATCTGGAGCTATGGTCTGTTTCAGTCAGTTATGTTGAATGTTGCAGTATTGCAACTTTGGCGCTTAAAGGGTTAATATCTTCACTGTAATTTTTACAGATTACAACCTTTGGCGAGCTGGTTTTGGCCCATGGGCCGCATGTTTGGCACCCTTGGTATTGGGAAAGTGCTTGTAAATCAGCATAATTAGCGTCAGTGTCGGTGGATTTCGCTAAAACCCGTTCACTTTGTTGCACTTAAGTCTCATGCATCAAACTATCAGCGTTGTTCTTATTTAGAGCTGAAGCAGGAATATTCACAGACAGACCATAAAGATGGTCGCTTTGTTTGACTGTTACCCATAAAACCACAAACTCCTCTGCTTGTATTTTTTTTCCTGCTGAGCCCTTAAGTCTTAAAGCTTCCCGCCTGTGATATTTCCTCCACATCAATATGTCACCTAGTTCCGCTGCGGCAGGATGTCAACTTAATGCAACTCTAGGGTTAAGAAAACACCATCTCTGCCGCTGACTGATAGCCTGCCACCGCTCACACAAAAGTTTAGAAATTTGATCCACCTGTCATCTCGCCGGTGATTATGAATCTCTTCCTCTGCAGCTCCGAGGCCCATTCAGATGCAGTCTAGCTTGGCCTCGCTCAGCATTAGTTACATGGATGAGAGAACAAACTCCAAATCACTCTGAGTGGGAGAGAGAGAGAGAATTCAGCTCATCTTAATGTAAACAACTGGGCCCAGTGGTGAGCCCACCAAAATAGACCCAAATAGGCCTTATAATGTCATTTTACTTATAGGAGTCATACAGCACGAATGAACTGGATTCTAACAAGAAGATTAAAATAAGTCCAACAAATTTAACCCTTTAACCCCTGAGACATTATTTCTGCTGTGAACTGTGGTGTGTTTCAGGTTCGTAAAAGCTGCTGTCAGTATGTGCTTGTGTTCTTTTTCTTCAGTGGTTTTGCTTTACTGTGTGTTTTAGGGTCAAAACAGGGTGGAATAACAGAAAAAGACAAAGAGGAGTTGAAATTTGACAGGTTTGGACTAAATAAGGCACTCAGAATGTACATCAATAAGAGATTTAGGATGTTGAACATGAACTGTGAACTGGAACACACTGAACAACAACAAGGATTTGAATTTGGGCCCAGTAGTTTTAGTTTTGGGATCTTGTTTTTTTATAAATCAGTCCAGGTGCTTTTTGACACCTGGTTGAGCTCCATAAAGCAGTTATACCATCAAAACTCAATAAAACCACAGTAAAAAAAAATAAAGGAAAATCACCAGAACACTGGAAACAACAGGAAAAACAAAAAAACCTTAAAGTAAGTGGGTCTCATTCACTGCTTTGTGTCTTACCCCTCATTATATATGGGGCCGGGGGTGTACTGAGCATGCTCAGATATCTATGGAAAAAACAAGGTCTATTATATCACCATATTTTGAATTTTTTTCCTATTGAGCAAATAGCTGAATTTTTATGAATATTTAAAATAAATCATACATTCAGAACGCTCACCACAGACATGTCAGGGGTTAAAGGGTTAACCCTGAACCAAGACATTTACATCTTTCGCTTGTGCCCTTTCTGACATTTGTGTGCATTTCCTTTTCATCCCGTGAAGACAAGTGTGCAAACATAGCAGGCGAATGCGTGTTTCTTTATCTGTAACCTGGCGCTGAACTACAGACGACCTCTGAGTCAACTGCATTAGCTTTGGGGTGGTCAGACTAAAGACTGTGCATGTGTGTGTGTGCTCGGGGGGATTCAAGAAAAGAACGAGCGAGGGGGATTTTTCATGCTCTCCATTACAGTTGTTTAGGTTCGAGGGGTTAACTCAATGAGGCTAAGTAAGTTTGAACTGTGAATCACATCAGCAGACTTGCGCATTCACTTATGCACAATTGCAAATGCGCAACTCGGAGCTGATCACATTACGTCTGCTTTATATAAATGAAAGCACTGAGGCCCAGTGAGCGGCGGATATTAAGTGGCCTTAATTCAACATGCGGATTTTAACCTTTATTATTGAGGTGTGTTTGTGGGTAAAACGGACTCTCATCGGGATTCAAACTAGCAACCTCCCAGTCTCAAACCCATTCCTCTGAGCTGATTTTTCCAAACTAGTAAAGAAAATGCATTGTTTTCAGTCCTGTAGCAATTTCTTTGACTGAGCCCCTTTTTTCTTTTTTCCCCAGACAGAGCCACAGACTGATTTATTATAGATTTTCTGTGTTTTGATTGTTTTGCTGAGAAGCAGGATGGGAAGATGGGACTTCCAGCTGTTCCGAATGCTTGGGAGTCCTGGGAGTCCTGGCCCGGCTGCCCTCCCGACTGGCCTGGCCAAGTGGGCATGCGCTGTTACAGACCGCGACGGGGGGTTGATGGGGCTGCAGAGGCTGGGCCAGAGAGGCCACAGATGCCTTAAATGACTTGGCATGATGGGATAGCGAAGGGTTAGGAGCATGGCTTCCAAGTAAATCACAACAGTTTTTTTAGTGATATTTGAGCGAGTGTCAGAATGTAGAAAAATTCACTGCAAACGTGTGGCGTGAGGGTCATTTAGTGTTTCTAATTCCAGTTTAACCTACTACTATGGCAGAAATAAAAGTTTTAATCACAGCAGAGAGGTAAATAAACAGAAACATGCTATTTTAACTGATAAATGATCCAGTTTCCAACACACACAGGAGATTCAGGTTCCCCTTTCATACCTTTGACTGTGACGATCCTTGTATTTTGGCCAAAAATCTGACACAAAGACGCCCCATGAGGGGTTTTCCAACCTTCACTGGAATCAGGCACCCATGATATGAGACCAACAGAAGGCCCCCATTAGATAGTAATTCATGTGGAAGCTGTGGGACTCCAATATCATTATCACAAAACAGACCTGCCAGCTTTCTGTCGAGCTGCAGCCTGGAGTGATGCATATTATTTGAGAGAGTTTAACAAAAGACAGGACAGAAAGAGGATTCAAATCTACATGTGAAATATGTCTAATACCCCCGTAACAGCAAACAGAACCCACGTATGAAGCAGAAAACATCTAACAAACAAATCATATTCAAGTAATTTTAGGAGTCATTTATTTCCCTGATCCCTAACATCCTAATCATGGCCTTTTTGATGTGCAACACTGGTCCATGAAGTTTTGTGGTATCATTTTAAACCACAATCAGTCCCACTCGCTTCTATTTAACTCTTAGTGCAACTCACACATGTGGCATTAATACATTTTTATAAACAGTGGCTTCGCATCAGTTTGTGAACAGACGACAAAAATCAGCTTAAAGAAGCAACACATGTGAATGGGACATGTTTACCTGGATTTAGAAGAACAAAAATGTATTTATTAGCATCTTTTATTATATTCGCGCTCATTGCTGATCACTCTGTGAAATGCAGGAAAAATGTAGGTGATCAGTTGGGAGCTGTGGATAAAAATAACAAAAACTTGCACATTCACTTACGCACAATTGCAAATGCGGGACTCGGAGCTAATCACACCACGTCTGCTTTATATAAATGAAAAGACCGAGGCCCAGTGACATATTAAGTGGCCTTAATTCAACATGTGGATTTTAACCATTATTACTGAGGTTTGTTTGTGACTCATCGGGATTCAAACTAGCAGCCTCCCAGTCTCAAACCCATTCCTCTGAGCTGATTTTTCCAAACTAGTAAAGAAAACACATTGTTTTCAGTCCTGCAGCAATTTCTTTGACTGAGCCTCTTTTAGCTCATAGTGCAACTCACACAGGTGGCATTAATACATTTGTATAAACAGTGGCTTTGTATCAGTGTGTGAGCAGACAGTTAGCCTCATAGCATACTTGCCATATTCAGTCATATTTTTGGATAAATTGTGAATATGTATAACTTTACTCTTCTAACACTATTGATTCATTTTATGCAGATGTCACAATTTGGCCAAAATATGACTTTTGTGACAATTATGCTATGAGGCTAATGCTATGCCTGTGAATGAGAAATGTTTGTGAGGATTTATAAGAACAAAAAATGTATTCATTAGCATCTTATACACCGTTCTTTTCTCAACTGTCCGGTGACAGCGCTCACAGCTGCTTACACTGTTATTAAGTGGCCTTAATTCAACGTGCAGGTTTGAACCTTTATTAAAAAAAACTGACTCTCATTGGGATTCAAACTAGCAACCTCCCAGTCTCAAACCCACTCTTCTGAGACCCTTTAAACTCATAGTGCAACTCACAAATGTGGCATTAATACATTTGTATAAACAGTGGCTTTGTATCAGTTTGTGAACCAACGACAAAAATCTGTGTAAAGAAGCATCATAGCGTTAGCCTCATGGCATAATAAAGTCATATTTTTGTCCAAATTGTGATTTTTGATTAACTTAATTCTCCTAACACTGCTGCTTTTTTTTTTTTTACACAGATTTGACAGTTGGGCCAAAAATATGACTTTTATGACAGTGATGCTATGAGGCTAATGCTTTACCTGTGAATGGGAAATGTTTACCTGCATTTATAAGAACAAAAACTGTGTGTATTAGCATCTTATACAGCGTTTTTGTCTAAACTCCGGTGACAGCGCTCTCAGCTGCAAAGCAGGAAAAATGTAGGTGATCAGGTGGGAGCTGGGAATAAAAAAAAAAGAAGAAAAAAAACAAACTAGTGCCTTTAACTTTTTAAAGACTTTTCAGCATTTGTTCTGCACACTTACCTACGCAAACTCCAAGGGGCCACAGTGACTGGGGTCCCATTTCAGGCCCAGCGTGGAGCCGGAGAGCTCCTCAGCTGTAAAATGAGAGCGCCGGAGCGCAGTGTGAAAATGGATTAGCCTCGCTGAGATAAGGGGAGCCCTCAGCGAGCCATGCGCGCCTTCAATGGGGAAAAAGAACTGCTGTACAAATTGTTTTTGGTACATTAAGTACCTGTTACTTTATTTCACAGATGGAAAACAATAACACAGGCTCCGGGGTTGGAACCACTGCTGCATCGAGGAATGTGAGAGCTTTGGACCACCTAGCGCCCTCAGAGATTGAACCTCTGTCTTAATATGCAAAGTGATTTTTGTGACTAGGTTTGATTAAAAAAAAAAAAAAATCTCCAGATCAACAAACATAACACATGGTGATAAATGACAATGTGTCGCGCGGCCAGTCAACAGGCTACTGAGGGAAATCATACAGAATATCTGTGTTAATAAAAGAATAAAATAAAAAGGCTGAATGTCTCCACTCTGCAAACAGGGCAGGGATTTTTCATTAATAGGCCCGCTGCTGCACCAGGGCCCCCCAAATTAAATGAGTGTGTCAGATCCTGGATGATTTATACATTTGGACTGATCTAACAGCTCTGTGGAATAGCTATGACACCCTGACAAGGCAACAATGGATATGAAAAATGAGCCAATACCGCGGCACTAAATCCGAGACTTTCAAAGCCAAACGCACGCATAGAATCGAAACCCCTAACATACTCGCAAGTATAATGAAAATAAAGTGGGGAAAAAAATCCCCATAAGATTCTCCGCACAATTTTAGCTAAATCATTCAGTGTTTATATGAATGGAGTGATGGAGACAAATTGGTCCGAGTGGAGTGTGGCAGTACTTTGCCTTTCTGATGTCTTTTTGTGGCTGCGTGGAAAGCACATCACTTCACGGCTAAATGAGATATCAGGCTTTTCACTTGGCTTTGACTCAATAGGAAAACGTCAAATCAACTTACCGCCAAAGTGCTTTTCAAAACACCTCAATACTCGTTCTGTTTCTATCAAATTTAAAATATGTATGTAATTTATTGTTTCTCCGTTTCTGCTTTTTCTTTTTGGACGCTCGTACCGAGAAAATGTCGTTTGCGGCTCGGCGGCGGCACAAAGCCCGGCCAACTTTTCTCCAGTGGACGAAAGCAGCAGCAGTGGCAAAAGCTGTGTTTATAATTACGTTGTGTGGAAGGCTAGTGGCCTTACTCTGCTACTAGATGAAGTGATAAAAACCAACATGATGGACTAAAGCATTTTTGCTTTTCTTAGTATTGTCCTTTTACCCTCTCATTCTCTGTCTGATGAAAAACTGCAGTTGGTGTTCCTCAGAGCTCAGCAGATTTAGAGGAAACAATTACCAGTCCGGTGATCTTTGCTTCTCCAGACCCGCCGATAAACACCCAGCGCCCTGAGCTAGACTCAGAAAATGATACAGTTTTAAATGGGTTAAATTTCATTGTTTGCTTCACCCCCCCCCCTCTACCCCTCCCCTTCCTCATTTCATCCCCTTTTCACCTTCTGAGGTTTTATTTCACAAAAGTGTGAACACATTTTTTTTGTCGATGGGGGCAAAAAAAAAAAGGGGAAACGATAAAGACTATGAAAAGCCCATCTTCACAGAACATTAGACATCGCAAAACATCCCAAAGCTATGATCGGATATATCAAAACTGACAGGTAAAAGTTGATTGCTGAGCGTCCATTGATTGAGCCATATTTCACTGAGGGTGCACGGCTTCATATTTCACTGAGCAGAGACACAAGCAGGCGGTCAGCGTAAATACTCCCAAACAGGCTGCAGAATGTACTCATCTGTGCACGTAAATACAATATACGCTGGGATGTAGTCTGGTATGTGGACGGTGGGGATTATTCTGTTTTATTCTATATTCATTCATTCAGCTAATTCTGATATATTTCTAGTTAATTTCCAATGCATTTTTGCTTAATTTATGTATGAAAATCCGTATAAATCACAACGTAATGAGGTGATATTGCAGGTTTTTTGACCTCAGAGTGTCTGCGGATCCTTAAAAAGTCGTAAATTTAGGCTTAATTCTCCTTAATTAATCCTTAAATCTGACACTCAAGGGTGTTAAAAATCCCACACACACAATAAATGCTACTTCTATATTTTCTATGTTAGTCTTTGTACAGAATTAGTCCTATGTGTAATTAGTGTTGATGATTTCATTAGAATGAGTGGAGCCTCCACCAGTCACTCATGGGTGGGGGTGGGGGTTCACATATGAGGTTTAGCAGCTTCAACGTGGACAAATGGAAATGTAACGTTAGTGGATGTAAACATGGTTCAGACTGGTACTACACAATAACCATGAGGCCTGTTGGACTGGAAGGAATGAAATATGACCAAAGATGATGAGAAAAATGCCTTAAAAAGTCATAAATTCAGCTTCATCAAACCTGCAGATACACTGTTGCTGTATTTAGAGTATGTTTTTGTAGTTTAGCCTATGATTTGTGTATTTTAGCAGATTTTTTTGGAGTATTTAAGTGTATTTTGCATATTTTAGTATATTTTACTGCATTTTAGTGTATGTTATGTTCATGTTAGTGTCAGTGATTGGAATGATATTAGGACGTAAACA
>JAPQRQ010000009.1:26255266-26274103 GCA_037367365.1 Apogon talboti
CGCGCGGCCCGTACCGGATTAAATGGCACCTCGTCTTAAATGGCACCTTGCCTCGTTTCCCCTGCGCTTCATCATCAGCAAAATAAAGATTAGGCCCACGGAGGAGATTGTAAAGGGGATCTTCATTCCTCCGCCTTTGTGATGATATTGATGATGATGATGGCCAAGTGGACAGTTTGATTTTTGTGTGGCGAGCTAGTTATAAAGAATCAATATTATATCAAGGGGGGAACTTTGGTGATAAAGGACTTCAGCCACTCTGGCTATTCATCATAAGTCTGTAGCAAGCAGATAGGTCAAAAGAAATTATATTGCTCTAAAGAGTGTGTCTCCTTATCTCTGAGCACCAGGGGAGTGGAGGACACGCCGATCGATACAGTAGCTGCCGTAGACTCCCTGCAATTATCAATAGCTGATTTTGTCTTCCTGGGGCTGCATCTATTAATACCAGATAATAACAGGCTTTTGGACATAACTTTAAAGGAATGGACCAAGAACACGGACAAGGAAAGTTTGCTCACAGGACGACCTTGTTGTCACCAGATTTGTCTCATATGAGGTGGACTCAGGGGGATAGACGAGTCAAACAGACGGGAGGGGGAGGGGGACTGCTCCTGAACACCCCCCCCCCACACACACACACACACACACACACACACACACACCAGTCCCCACCCTCTGTCAAAAAGCCAGTACGTAGACTTTACAGTACACGGATTAAATTCAAGTAGAGATGGGCAAACAGGTCAGCATTTAGAAATAAAATATATACAATATTACACACGTCACTGTGCGTTTGGAGAATTCGTTAAATTATAAATGATTTAAATACAAAGTAATCAAAATATCTGTACACAACCGGTTGTAAATCCTGTTAATTCAAGAACACTGAGCCTGTTTTTCCAGATATTAATTTTGACGCATTTACGTGCACGTGCGTTCCGCAGGTTAAAGAATGTAAAACCTTTATGTGTTGAACTGTTTGTTTTGGGGGTTTTTTGTTGGATATTATCGCCAACAAGAAAAACGGAAAATCAGAATATAAAAAATAATTATTCATGCGTATATAAATATATCAAATCCAACTCAAACCCGGGACTCGGATTTGTTTTTCTTTTTTTTTTTTTTGCAAAATAGGTTTTTATTTTCAGGGTAAATATCTGGTGAAATAAACCGTTTCTTTTCCAACAGTAAAAGGTGGAAGTTGTGATGAAAACCCACCTTTCAGCTGCAAAATCGCCCTCATAAAAAATAAACAGTGAAGTACATTAATATGACGTGTGTGTTGGGGGGGGGCAGATATTATATGATGGGGGTCAGATGTGGGTGTTGACGCGTTCACGTCCCGGCCGGTGTGTTGGAACAGTAACGTGGTGGTACATCCTAGTGGCGGCTCAGAGCAATGGGCTGAACCTCTGGTGGGGGTTAACTCTCACACACCGACTCCCCACACACACACGGAGCCGCGGCCGCCGACGCACCCACTCCAGACGCGGCTGCGACAGGACCACTTTCACTGCGGCCACGGTCCACGAGCCCGAACCCGAGTCCGAAGCGAAGACGACGCACCGGGGTCCGATTAGATCCGGAAACCGCGGCGCGTTAAGGGGTTTGGCGAAGTGTCCAGAAAAGGACTTTTTGGAGCGCGCGCAGAGCCGAGGGCGCAGCCGGAGTTACAGCACCGACGGGACGGACACGGAGCCCCGAAACCCCCCACTCCGACCTCCGGGACCGGGTTCTGATGGGTCACATTCACGGTCGTGTTTTCCTCTGAGGCTCACGGTGGCACCATCGCCGCGCGCGTCAAAGTTTGGAACGCGGAGTTGACGAGAAAAACTAACAACAACGTGTTTACGGCTTTGGTCAACAACTTTATTCAACCCGTCCGGGTCCCGGTACCGACGGCCGAGCAGAGGCTCAGAGAGGCGGACACTCCACCGAAAACACGTCCATGTGAGATGTGAAAAACTTTCGATCTCCGACACATTTGAGAGACAGTAAACACCGCATCACCCGAGTCCAAGACCTTCAGAAGAAAAGTTAGGGAGCCGCGGATGTGAAGGTCTGAGGTGGATCATAAAGGTCAGAGAGGAAGATGACGGACAGGCGGTGAATCCTCAGAGAGAGGAGGGGGGGGGGGACTGTCCCTGTGAAGACCCCCCAGCGCTGAGCGGAGCAGGAGGTGCTTGGATTGTGTTGTTTGGAGGCGGATGGTGAAGAGAAAAGACACGGATAAAGTCTGAGAGTGAAGCGGCTAATTGCTTAGTCCGTCCCTCATTTCCATATCCAATGCGCGTCCGCTGGACTCCAGCCAATCCTCCCCACCTTCACACGGTGCCATTAATCGCGAGGCATTATTCACTATCATAATTATTATACCGACATGCGCAATCCGACGCACAGCCACATCAGCGGCACCAGCAGCACCGGCTAATTCCACATATCCGTCCTGCGCCTCCAGACTATTTGTGAACTTTTTGTGTTGATTCCGTCGCTTCTTCGCTGATGCATCTGCAAAACGCAGACGCATCCCGGAGCGCAAACGCAGCAGCATCTCCAGCCCCGACGCCAGCACCATGTCCCGACGCAAGCAAGCCAAGCCGCAGCACCTCAAGTCGGACGAGGAGCCCGCGGTAGCCGGGGTGATCTCCGAGCACGGTGAGTGTCCCGGGTCCGCTCAGGTCCAGGTCCGGATCCGGATCCACTTCCACTCACACAACTTTCCCAGCTCTTCCCCGTCCGGTTCTCCGCAGCCTTCCGCCGGTTCTGGAAGTTTCAGCCGGATGGAGCAGTGCTGGGTCGGTCCGCGCGTCTGTGGAGCCTCACGCGCGTCAGGCTGTGAATTTAGAAACAGGTTTAGTTTTAGACCCGGTTCGTCTGGTTGTGGGCTAAAGTCTGTCCTCGGCGAAGTGGACTAAACAGTCCTGTTTTTAGAAGTTCCTGTTTGATTTCCAAACAGTCCGTGGACCTGTGTCTGGTCCAGGATCAGCTCATTAACACACACGTTAGTCTGATATGATTTTATAAAATAATCCAACAGCGGTGCGTCCAGTCTGAGCTGCAGGCTCTGGTTATCTGCTGGAGGCCTTTTTTACAGGCCCGATTAAAAAACCAAATCCTGCTTTTATGAAACACGTCGGAGCTGTTTTCTGATCCAAGTTTTTACTTTTTATTTTTTTTTATTATTTCTTATGTTGATGCGCTTGATAAAAGACACCAGGACGAGGTGCAAACTGGGAATTTAACGTTAAAACTATTAAAGGCAGAATTTATCAGATGTAAAGATAAATGATGTCACCGATAAAAATATAGAGGAGATGTTAAAAGCAGTTAAATAATTTTCAGAGGGTTGTTATTTTTCCTGTTTGAATCCTGTGCGTCCATGCAGTAAAACGCGGGTTGTGTTCGGAGTCCAGGGCGGTTTTGTCATGTTAATGTTCTAGTGTTTAGTCCTTCACATACATTTAACACTTGATTTGTTCCCTTTTACTCACATTGTGACATGATCGGCTCGTCCTCCCACTTTGAAAAAAAAGCTTCATTATGTGAATCTGGATTCAGCTTTTTACGCAATAAAATGATCATTAATTAGGTGAAGAAAGGAGGAAATGTGAGGAGTTTTTCCAACTACAGGACAGACGTGGACACCAGAATTTAATCTGTTTATTTAAAAAAAAATACAATTACATTTTTGTACATTTCCTGTTGGTGTCTTTAGTTTCTACAGGTAAATTCTAATCCATGTAGAGGAAAAACCACATTTATAATGATCATTTATTTGAATACACTCGTGTACCTGCAGACAGTTGCATTAAAATGACATTTTCTACTCTTTAAATTAAATGTTCTGTTTTTAGTTTCTCGGATCATAACTGGGTAAAATGCATCTAATTTGAGCTGAGTTTTTAGGTTAGATTGTGACTTTTTTTTTTTTTTCCCTGCTCAGTGTGTCGGTCCATGTCGTCCAACTCTCACACACACACACACACACTTTGCAGCTTCTTTACAATAGAAATGCATGATGTAATGTGTGTTTGCATGAGCAGACGCTGCTTCCACTCATGACTTGTGCCTCTTTTGTCTGATTTCCTCTGTGGATTTTTTTTCGATTGGGGCTGAAATAACATTTTCACTTGGGACAACCTTGGTGTGGTTTTGTCCCAGACTGGAGGCGTCCATCAGGTTGTCCTCCTGTAGGATTGTGGAATGTAAAGTGTGCACTGTTTGGTGAAGGAAACGTCCACATATGGTCATTTGATGAGCAGATAATATGTCACATGTAGATTATTATTTTACCAAATACAGTCAGAGGTCAGACGGAGCATGGAGTGGATTTATTTGAGTTCTAACACGCGTGTAGTTTTCAGATAAATAAAAACACCCGCCGAGTCTCATGGGTAATCTATAGTGTCTGTGCCATTGTGCTGAAGAGTCCAAGTAGCCGTGGAATGTAAAAGCTCCACAGTGGCTCGGTTGTTTTCCACACAGACGTGGCACAGAAACAATCCCGGTGCTTTGGCCGAGCACAGCCCAGGCCATACACACTTAAATAAACCTAATAATCCCACGTCTCATCCAAAGCCTCCGACACATGTCACACTGTCACAGTATCGCTGCAGCCTGATCACATTCTCTGCCGCCGCGATGACACTATTGATCGCCGCCCTTGACAAATCATTGCATATCATGTCTGAGGAATTCAGAAGTTCCAACCGTCGGCGTCTGCTCCATTCAGACGTAAAATCCATGAACATTGGGACGGTTTTTAACGGGACGGACAGACGGGAAAGTGGAAAACCTGAGCGTCTCAAGGACAAACACGCCACGGTCCAAAGTTAAAGAGGCAGAGGTGGACGGACCAGTTTTAGTGAATTAAATTGAACCGGAGCTGATTTTCAGTCAAATCTGCTCAAAACACTGCAGATAAAATGTCAAATCATGTCCCATCCTCCGTCCTCTGGCGCGTTGTCTCCCCCTCAGGCCTCTGGACTCCCCCCCCTCCCCTCTCCTCAGTGCCTGGGGGGGTTGTGGTTGTGTGTGCATTAGGATGGAGGGGGGGGTGCTGCTTTGAGTGCTTTCATAAAGCCTGCTGACTTAACCTTTGTGTGGCCCAGGACGCCGGGTCCCACCGCTGGATGTCAAAGCCCTCGTACAATTCGAACATGTGCCGCTGACCTTGGATCAGCTCACACTCGTGTCCTAGAAAGCGTGAATGGTGACGGGCTTTTCATCCAAGGTGTGTGTGCAGAATGTGCAGAGTGTGTTTTGTACGTGATTCGCTCAGATTTCACCGTGACTTGAGGCTGTCGATGAAGGTGGCGGACGCATTCAAACCAGCTTTAATTCAGTCTCAGCTTTTCCTCTGAAACCAACAGTTTTAGACACATTTTGTTTTTTCGCTCAGACTCCAAATGTTTTAGCAGGAATAATGTTCTGAGCTGCAAAAAAAAAGTGGAGTGTAGTGTGAAGCTGCTGTGACAGTTCCCTGGTTGCTTTGTTTGTCTTTTGTTTTAATCCTCGTCACCGATGGTTCAGGCCTCGGGACCACCCACGTAGCTGTGCCAAAGATGTGTTCAAGAAGGCACTCGAATATGGCTGCGTCTTAATTACTACTCAGCACTGAAAACACACACGAACAAGTGAGATCCTGATTGAGAGGAAGGACTAGACAGGAGAAAAGGACTATTTAACATCAGAGCACAGACAGGCTTTGTGGGATTAAGGAGAGAGCTACAACCGAATGGAGAGGGTGTGTGGTTTTGTCTTGGTTCTGTGTCGTTTTGTTTGTTAATATGATTTTAGCTGCGAGTTTTTGTTTTTTATTTTTTTGGTGGAAAGAGGCTGAAAGTGTCTCTAAACCCTATGAATCTGAAACGAAACCCAACTTTAGTGCAAACACATCAGACTCTGCAGCACGTTTGGTAAAAAAAAAATCCATAGAAAGAAGCGAAGGCGAAGGAGGCGTGTTGACGGATGGCGAGTCCTCTGGACACGCCGCCGTCATCGAATCCTCCATTCCAAATGCTTACACAAACAAATCGTTAATGTTTTGGCTGCTCAACATCTGCAGGCGATGACAAAGGCCTCAGTGTGAGCGCAGATATGACTGTACCAGGCTGAGGATGACCAGGCCGACCACCACATCAGGACGCATCCACGCCGCAGGAACGCCGCCGTGCACACCACACACAGACCCACAGGAAACACATCACATTTAAGAAACAGCTCATCAGCCTCACAGCATTATCACCTAAGTCATATTTATTTGCTAAATTGTCATATATGTGTAACTTTAACACTGCGGGTTAGTTTTATGCAGATATAACAATTTGGAAAAAAAACTGAAAAAAGAAAAAACAATTATGCTGCGAAGCTAACGCCGCTGCATGAAAACACACCAGCAGAATGTGAAGGTCCAGTTGGATTAGATTATTAATGCAACAGTTAAAAATGCAGCAAATCGACTCAAGTGTTGCAGTAGAATTTTTTTTTCTCATCAGTAAGAAAAAAAGTCAAATCCAAATTCTTCTGTTTCATTAATGTTACTGTTCAATATTTTCCTGCTGCCTCATAAAGTGATGGAGATGTGTCAGAATAATGAGGTGGATGTAAGTGACTCAGGCCTCCTCGTTGGGCCCCCCCCACACCCCACCCCCCCGTCTATGAAGGTATCCATACGTCCAACCTTTTAAAAGGGCACGAGGGGCCGTTTTAAGGCAAACGCACGTCGACTCCAGAGAGTTGACCTCATACGTGTACGACGAGGAACATAGTTAAACTGTAGGACGTTGGGTTTTGTTTTGTAACACTGGTTTTCACGTCCCACAGAGCAGATGTGTCTATTGTCATATCCTTTAATTCATTAAATTGAACGTGGAATTTGTTAAGAATGGGACAATTTGTAAACGCTCTTGGCTTCAGTCAATGCTCTGCTCTGTGTCGTTCACAGAGTCAGTGGAAAGCATGAATACCTCATCTGATATAATATGTCAGATTAGCGGTTTCAGTTAGCATGCCAAAGATTGCTGAGCACGATAGTGGACACAAGGATTCAATGTCTACAATCTCCCTATTGACGCCGTTCAGCTTAATATTTGCATCTGAGTAAATGAAGACTCTTAAAGGAATGAAAAACGGATCGGATCTTTCTTTTTTTTTTCCATCCCTTCCTTTTTCACGCTATAGGAAAATCAATACTGGAACCAACACACACACTGGTCTGTTAAAGCACAAAACACTCACACGACCACAAAACGCAGCCATAAGGACGCAGAAGCCACCGGCAGCACACACCAATGCAGATGCACACAAAGCATTTTACAGCAAAAGGATGAAAATCAGCATCAAGTGGATTCTGTTGGAACATTCAACTGTTTTAGTCGCATTGAAAATGAGTGAAAACACTGTTAAATCCTGCGTCTGGACATGAGAAATGTGAATATATTTAATTTAGGGAATTATGTTGAGGAAAAAAAAAGTCTGAAAATGTGCAAAATTGTCGTCTTAATTCCACCAAAACTGTGAGTGTTAGAATTAAATGAAAAGCCTACATTTAATCCTGGTTTCTGGACCTGTTTCAGGAGTGTGTGTGTGTGTGTGTGTGTGTGTGTGTGTGTGTGTGTGTGTGTGTGTGTTTTCGGTGTTTATTTTGTCATGTGTGTGATTTGTGTTGGTTCTTTGTTGTCGTGTGTTTTTTCACACAAGGTCAGACCAACACAAAGGCCCTCACTTGTAATGGTATGAATGAATAAAACAGATTGACAGTAATACCGTTCTAATAACTGATCAGCTCAACACAATGCCCACTCATTTGCGTTGACCTTTCAACCCTCAATTATGGAAATGAGCTGCGCTGTCCGTCGCCCGGATAAGGAGGTTTTTCGCCTCCTGGCACGTGTCGCTCTCTGGTCACTCGCTGCTTTTCACCTGTCACTTTGTGTTTGCACCATTCTCCTAAAACTCATTTTTATTTTTTTAGGTTTTAATGACATTTTCTGCATTAAATCTGCACACGTTGAAGTGGAAAAACACCAGACAATAATTGACAATAATTTCGTTTGTGAAAGATAATTCTCCTTTTGTTGCGTAATCATTTTTCTCTTATTTAATGTATAAACGTAGATAATTAAACACAATAATTCTTTGCGTCTGAAGCCTTTTCTGCTGATAGTTAATTGCCGTTGGAGCCACAGGCCTCGGTGCTCATCCCCCTTTAGTCAGAAAGTCCAGGTCGACTGATGAATTTCTTTCCTAATGACTCTGTAAAACACATGAATGTTTCATGTCTGATTCGTCCATTTTAACCTTTAAGACGCCGTGTGAGTCTCTGAGGTTAAACGTTACATCCAATAAACTCCCACAGTATTAATTTACAGTATTTTTAAGATAATTTCAGTTTATTTTTGGGTGAATTCACGACATGTGCATTAATTACAGGTTTATTCAGGAGGGTTTATTCCTTATGTAAATGCATTTCATCATATATTATCTTTTATGTATTATCAATAACATTATGTGCAGCACATTTATTACTTTTTGTCCTTTCCTATTATTCAGATTTGGGAATTTTATCATTTTCAGTTGTATTTGTTATAAATGCATTGTGTTAAATGCACATTAAATTCACTCAGGCCTATAAAGTTAAATAAATTAAATATTTTTATCTCTTCTCAATGTAGAGATTGTGACAGCGTGATTAATTCTTATAGATAAAGTGTAACTGGACTCAGTGTGTAAATATTACACCTGGTCATAGCTGATTAAAATAGAATAAAAAGAGGCCTGTGTCTTTAAATTATTCCAGTGTAGTTTGCAGCTGTTTCTACATAATCATGAAACTTGATACAATCCAATTTTTATGCAGGAGTGTAAACAGAACATAGAGCAATTAAAAAATGATGCTCTGACGGTGACTCAACACAGACTCACACAGGATGCGAGGACGTTAAAACACGGAAAACAAACCTCCATGGAGGCCATGGTTTGGATCAGGTGTGAACTGGGTCCATGTTCAGAGCTCGCGCCGGCTTGTTTGACTCTTCGTGGTTGCATGTGGAAGAGGAAGTGGCTTCTACAACTGTGATTAAACATGTGTAACTAATCAGAGACTTTGCTGCCATGGCACTAGCATGTAATTTGTTGAGTCTTTTTTTTTTCAGAGGGGAGAGAGAGAGAGAGAGTGGAGGAAATGGAGAGAACATAAGGATAAAGACAGTAACTTCAGAACTTAAAGCAAAGTGTAAATGTTGAGTTAGATAGTGAAAGATGTGAGAATGTAAAGGTGGGATTCATCTGCTCTGAGCTTCGCAGACATAAATATTCGTTAAAACGCAGAGGTCTCAGTGCAGAGTTTCTTGTTTGGATTCAGGGCCGAAGTATTACCTTTGCAATGCTAAATGAAAAGGCCCAGGCATTTGGAATTCAGGTGGAAATGACTGGCTTTGATAGCAGAGGGGAATCCTAATGTGGCCATCAAGGTCCTGATTTGTACCCAACAGATGAGGCAGCTGTGAATTGTATGAAATATTGGAAATCAATAGGTTCTATGGAATTTCATTAAGCGGCAGTATCCACAATTGATAGGCCCTCATAATTTGATGGATTGCACAAAGAAAATTATTAGCTGGCTCTATGGAGTGTGTGTGAATGCACAAACCTGGGTCTGAGAATTGGTGAACTGGGGCAATTTGTTCAGAGCAAAAAAATAAAAAGAATATTGATTTTGGTTATGTTAAAAGAGAGAAAAAAACCAAAGGTTAAATCTTTGCAGGTGTGCACTGCAAAATATGTGTGGATTTGGTATTGATTATTTATTCATTAATTCTTTTTCTTCTCTCCCTCCTCTCGTCCCATCAGCCCGAGGCGACGTGTTGGACGACGCCGACAGCGGCAACGAGAGTCGCAGCGGCAGCGAGGAAACCCACGTATGTGAGAAATGTTGCGCCGAGTTCTTCAAGTGGTCTGACTTCTGCGAACATTTAAAGAGCTGCACCAAGAACCCGCTGGTGCTCATCGTCAACGATAATGAGGACACGCCGAACCCCCCCCAGGAGTACGCCGCCGAGCCCTCCCCCGTTCCCAGCTGTCCGAGCGAGCAGGACGACAGCGAGGACCCCAGGGAGGGCAACCACAGTCCTGACGGGGAGGGGGAGGACGTCCCCGAGACGGCAACCCTGAACGGGGTCAACATCCTGGAAAAGGAGGACGAGCAGATGGAGCTGGAACTTTCACCAGAGAAAAACATGGATCCTGAAGAGAGCGAAGTGCCGTCCCCCGAGCCCGACGCCTCCATACCTCAGCTCAACGACGTCGTCCCGTCCGCCGTCGCCAGCTACGCCATGCCCAGCACCAACGTCACCTTGGAGACGCTGCATGGCACCCGGGTGGCGGTCGCCCAGTTTTCTCAGAGCGTCAGGGCGGCAGGCAGCGGCGTTTCCACCATGGCCATCCCCATGATCCTGGACCAGCTGATGGCCCTGCAGCAGCAGCAGATCCACCAGCTGCAGCTCATAGAACAGATCCGCAGTCAGGTGGCTCTGATGAACAGACAATCTGCCTCACAGCCTGCTCTCAACCACCACCACCACCACAGCGCTGCAGCTGGAACCCAAGGGCCCGGCTCCTCCTGCGTCCCCCCTGTCGCCAGTCAGCTCCAGCTTCACAACTTCATCACCCCCCCTGTCCATCAGCTGCCCGTTCGGCTGCCGGCCACCCTCAACGGCCAAGGCCCGTCACCTCTGACCTCAGCAATAGAAGGGCCCCTCCCTCCAACACCACAGAGCAGCCAACAGTCCACCTCCTCACTCCCCATCACCTCCTCCAATAATTCAGTGTTTCCTCCCCCCTCCGGGACCGGCCTGTCATCCCTCCTACCCTCCTGCTCATCTACAGCCACAAACAGCAGCATTAGCACCAGTAACAGTGGAACAGGAGGAGGGGGCATCAGCAGCAGTGCAGCTCTTCCCAGGAACTCCACCACCCCCCCATCCCTGAGCCACAGCAGCCTGCTGAGCTCTGCCTCCAGTCTACCGCTGATACCTCACAGCTCGTCCAGCAGCGTTATCTTCCCCAACCCGCTGGCCAGCATCGCCGCCACCGCCAACGCTCTCGACCCGCTCTCGGCTTTAATGAAGCATCGCAAGGGGAAGCCCCCCAACGTGTCTGTGTTTGACACTAAGCCCAGCTCTGAGGACCCCTTTTTTAAGCATAAGTGTCGGTTCTGTGCCAAGGTGTTTGGCAGTGACAGCGCCTTACAGATCCACCTGCGTTCTCACACTGGAGAGAGGCCCTACAAATGCAACATATGTGGAAACCGCTTCTCCACCAAAGGAAACCTGAAAGTCCACTTCCAGAGGCACAAAGAGAAATACCCACATATTCAGATGAACCCGTACCCGGTGCCAGAGTACCTGGACAATGTGCCTACGAGCTCAGGCATCCCCTACGGCATGTCTTTACCCCCAGAAAAACCCGTAACCACGTGGTTGGACAGCAAACCCGTCCTCCCCACCGTCTCCACCTCAGTCGGGCTCCAGCTGCCTCCCACTCTGCCGAGCATGATGGGAGGTTTCGGCGAGTCTCCGAGCCTCACTCCACTCAACAGGTCTCCTCAGAGGCCGTCTCCACCCTCCAGCGAGTGCGCGTCTCTATCCCCCAACATCATAAATGACTCTGGTATGATCACTATGTCACCGTCCCCCAAACCCAGCCTCGGCAGTGACGCCCCCCCTCTGTTGAAACCTGAAGGTGTTCTCCTGCCTCCAAGCTGCTCCACCCGGCCCGGGGAGAACACCACCACCACAACCACAGTCACACAAGTGATGCTTTCAACTACTGTTACATCCACCACGTCGTCCAGCGGCGGCGTCCAGGCCACCGAGCCCAACATGAGCCCCAACTCAAACCCTGTGTCCCATCCGGTCCTCCCCATGCTCTCAGACCAGTTCAAGGCCAAGTTTCCTTTCGGAGGCCTCCTAGACTCTATGCAAACCTCAGAAACATCAAAGCTGCAGCAGCTTGTTGAGAATATTGACAAGAAGATGACCGACCCCAACCAGTGCGTCATCTGCCATCGTGTTCTGAGCTGTCAGAGTGCCCTCAAGATGCACTACCGGATCCACACCGGCGAGAGGCCTTTCAAATGCAAGATCTGTGGGCGGGCATTCACCACCAAGGGGAATCTGAAGACTCACTTTGGCGTCCATAGGTCCAAACCCCCACTTCGGGTCCAACACTCCTGCCCTATATGTCAGAAAAAGTTCACCAATGCCGTTGTGTTGCAGCAGCACATCCGGATGCACATGGGGGGGCAGATCCCCAACACCCCCGTCCCCGAGAGCATCCAGGAGATGGACACCGACCTCTCCTTCGATGAGAAGAGCTTAGACGCGATGAGTAACTATGACGACGACCTTCTGGATGAAATGGAGCAGGCTATAGATGATGAACCCGACTTAAAGGAAGGCGAAGTCGACCCGTCTAAACCTTATTCACCTGGAAGTTCCCCTCCAACCTCCATCATCTCCAGCATTGCTGCTATGGAGAACCAGATGAAGATGATCGACTCCTCTGCCGTCATGACCCGCCCGTCTACCCACAAGCCACTGCAGAACGGCAGCTTCGGAGTTGACGCCGACTGCTTCACCACCGACTCTCTGTCTGTGGTGGGAGACGCAGAAGGTCAGAGTCTGGGGAGTCCGGCGTTGTCCGACTCCTCCGGTTCGATGCAGCATCTGTCGCCGACCCACAGCCATTCAGAGAGCCAGCGATCCAAGTCTCCCATTCTACTCAACAACAACAGCAGCAGCGGCGCCATGGCAATGGAGGACGGCCAGGACAACACGGGCAGTTTGGCAACGGTGAAATCCGAAAAATCAGAGACGCCATCGCCACTGTCGGCGAGTGAAGGCGCCGGCGCCCTGGACCTGACGGCGGCTCAGCCCGGGAGGCACTTTATCAAGGAGGAGAGTCACTTCAACATGCTGTTTCTGAACAGAGACAGAGGTACGTGTCAGAGAAATGAAGAGTTAGACCAGGGGGGCAAACATACGGCCCGTGGGCCAACGCCGGCCCAACAAAGGGTCCAATCAGGCCCACGGGGTGAATTAGCAAAAAAAAGCCAAAATTACACTGAAGATATTAAAAATAAAGGATGTGAAAGTGGTTTTAGTCAAATCTAAGTGGGTCAGACCAGTACAGTACCACCAGAATGACCTATAAATGATGACAACTGCACATTCTTCTGTTTTAGTGTAAAAAAAAAAAAAGGATAATTACATGAAAATATTTACATTTAAAAACTATCCTTTGACAAATAATGTGAATAACCTGAACATGAAATGTTTTAATATAAACCAGTGTAATTCTACCAGTATTCTGTCTGTTATTAAATGTGTGTGTTTGTAGATCCACTGTGATCTGTACGATATAATGAACATGTGGAAATGTTCAACTGCAGCAGAATATTGTTAGAATTACACATATTTCTCTAACTGAATTCAGGTTGTTCACATTTTTAAAGGACAGTTTGTAAATGTAAACATTTTCATAATTATTATTATTTTATTTTTTTACTTAAACAAATGGAAAACTTGGCAGTTGTCCTTATGTATTGGCTGTCATGCTGTTGTTTGACTGGTCCGACCTGAACACCCCTGAGTTAAACCCAGTATATTCAGTGTTGAATGAAAGTGTTAAACTCAGAACCGGCTCTAACTGCCCTGTGGTCCTCCAGGTCTGAATAATCCCAGTCTGTCCACCTCTGCCTCCAACATGATCAAACTGGAGCTGAACGGACACAGTAAGGCGGTGTCTCTGAGCGAAAGCTCCCATCTGCCCGTGGGCGTCCAGGTCCCCGCCGCCGCCCCCCAGACCACCATGAGCCCCAGCATCAACCCCATGTTGGCGCCCCCGCCCCCCAGACGCACCCCCAAGCAGCACAACTGCCACTCGTGTGGGAAGAACTTCTCGTCGGCCAGCGCTCTGCAGATCCACGAGCGAACCCACACCGGGGAGAAACCGTTCGCCTGCTCCATCTGTGGGCGGGCCTTCACCACCAAAGGAAACCTCAAGGTACCGCCTCCTTCCAGGTTTGACTAATGCTGCCTTCAGGTGCTGTGGGAATTATGGTAAACACTAGGTACAAACTCCAACATTGCACATAAACGCCCCGTCACGTCGTGTTTTCCACTGGGGAAAGGTTTTTAGATAAATACCTTTATTTATCCCACAGTCCAGGTTTGATCCACGAGATGAAAGTAACCTTTGACCTTTTCAACATGCAATGAGGGATTCAATGATAAACAATATTATTAACGTTCTGCTGCTGTTAGAGGAGGACTTAGTACATTTATAGCAGACACATGTTAAAACATGAATAGTTTTTATTCATTTTCTTGCACATTTTGTTATTTTTTCTTCAGTTTTGTTCAGTTTGTGGCTTATTTTCTTCATTTTATTTATTATTTTGTTGAATTATACATTTTTGTTTATTTTGATGCTAATTTTACTCTTTTTTTGTTTACATTTTAGTAAATTTTTTGCTTTTTTTCTCATGTTATTTGGGACTTTTATTTTTTATGTGTTTTTCTGTTTTATTTAACATCTATAATCCCAGTGTGTCCATCCACGGCCATTGATCCATGGGTTTTACCGGTGAATCAATGTTGGAGAAGAAAAAAAAAAGTACAAAAAAAAAACTGCTTTATCAGATGAATTAACAGTATTTTATCCAAGTAACAGGTCACCATAAATGATGTATTATGTATTATATTCACTTCACTGCAACAACAGAAACACTTGAACACGACACAGAAGTGGAAAGGCTCATCTTTCCCACAGCACCTGAAGGCAGCATGAGTTTAGTTTTAAAGACGTCATGTTATTATTCTTGAAAAACCTTAAAAATGTAAACCTTATATTTAGGCCTTTTCTTTTCTTTTCTTTTCTTTTCTTTTCTTTTCTTTTCTCTTTTTTTCTGTTTTCTTTCCTTTTCTTTCCTTTTTCTTTTCTTTCCTTTTCTTTTCTTTTCTCTTTTTTTCTGTTTTCTTTTCTTTTCTTTTCTTTCCTTTTTCTTTTCTTTCCTTTTTCTTTTCTTTTCTTTTCTTTTCTTTTCTCTTTTTTTCTGTTTTCTTTCCTTTTCTTTCCTTTTTCTTTTCTTTTCTTTTCTCAGGCCTCCATGAAACGCTCCAGTATTTTGTCAATATTTTTCCCGCTCCCAGTGACACTCGTCATGTTTCTCTTTTGCTAATTTTAGGTTCATATGGGAACACACATGTGGAACAACGCTCCCGCCAGACGGGGCCGGCGTCTGTCCGTGGAGAATCCCATGGCGCTGTTGGGCGGCGACGCCATGAAGTTCAGCGAGATGTTCCAGAAGGATCTAGCGGCCCGGGCGATGAACGTGGACCCGGGCTTCTGGAACCAGTACGCCGCCGCCATCACCAACGGCCTCGCCATGAAGAACAACGAGATCTCGGTGATCCAGAACGGAGGCATCACGCAGCTGCCCGTCAGCCTGGGCGGCGCCGGGATCACCTCGCTGGGCGCCATGCCCGGAGGAATGGACCGGGTTCACAGCGGCGGCAGCCCCCCCATGACGGGGATGGAGAAGGCGGGGCTGGAGGTGGGCGGAGCCAGGCCCTTCTCCAGGTTTATGGAGGAAAACAAAGAGATCGGGATCAATTAAAGACGCTGTTGTGTATTATTCCAAACTCGGTGTTCGGCAAAGACTGGAAGTCTGACCAGGACTGAACTGACATACCATATAATGTACAGATTAAATATTTTTGTTTGGTTTTGGAGATATAGTATTTAGTATTGATTAGAGGTCTTTGCCTTCCACCCGTCCCCCGTCACTTGATATTTCACATATACGAAGAATACTTTGTCTCTTGTTTGAGAATATGTCGTCTTGCAAGATTTGCATGGTACTTATTGGTTTTTCTCGGTATGTTTGACTGCGTTGAGTTCCTTTCCAAACCAGGATCCTGCCTCAGTTATGATGGACAAGCATCTACTGGACAGAAAAGACGTCCTCGCCTTCGTCACCAACGCTCTTTTCCGTCCAACGGAGTCGAGGACAGACTGAAGAACAGACTGAACTTTAAGTGTTTCTGTGCTCGCCTGATAATTTTTTTTTTTTTTAAGAACTAGAAAACTTGAAAAAAATGATGTTTGAACTATTTTAATCTTTACATTTAGTCTCCCAGCATTGTCTTATGATATTGTCCTGTGTCTTTAGTATTTATGATAATGACAAAAAAGCGGGTATACAAAAATATATTTAATGGCCCAAGCATTTTATTGATCCGTTTTTTTCTAAACTGCAGGCTTCATCGACGAATATCTCTTTCAATAAAGACAATACGTCATTTGTGTTGAAGGAAAAGAGACAACAGTAGGTTTTATTTGGATATCTGCGGAGACGACGTGTGCGTGGGTCGGTGGTGAGGAGGCTGCAGATATCCGAAGCTGCTATGATCACAACCCTGCTTTTAACCTTTGTAAAAAGAAAAAAGAAGTGATCCTTTTGAAGAAATATCTATGTATAGAAATACAGACAAATCTAAAACAGGTATGCATATTTTGTATCACATAAAATAGACATCAGAGTTGAGAGTATTTGTCATGTTTGTGAATGCACTTTTTAAAACAAGACGTTTTGTCTGTGAGTTACCGTTAACCTTTTGACTGAGCTCTATCTATCACGTGCTGTTTTCATCGTTTCCGGCGTTCCACTCCTACGGTTTGCAGAGTCGGTTCTGTTCCTGCATCTGTGAGTGCAAACTCATCACTCAATCAAACCTTCTTAAATAAAAAAAGAGAACAGATGTGTGTTGGGATGGTTTCATTATCTGCATCAACACTCGTCTCGGATCAAATCAATTCAGGCTTTTATTTTATTTGACAGTTATTGTTTTGCACCGAGAATATGGAAAGAGAAGAAAAACCAACGACCGGAGAAAAACGCAATTAAAATAACATTCCTGTTAATTATTTTTTTAATATATTTTCTCTTATTTGTCTAAAAAAGCAGGTTTGTTTTTTATTTATTGTTTCAGTGTCTATTTCAGTTCTTTCTGTTTTTGTCATATTCATCTTTTATTTCACATTGTCCTGGTTTTTAGTGGTTTGTGAAAATCTCCCACTGAAAAACAATTTAATTCCTGTTGTTTCTTTGTCTGTGTTTTAATTTATTTATGAAGAGTGAAATTATGAAACAATTTTGCAAAATTAAAAGATGTGAAAATCTCAGTTTGGGCCTGTTGGCCTTTTATCAGCTCCTGAACACACACAGATCTGTGTTAACATTAAACACACATAAGAACAAACAGAGTTTTATTCCACAGATAATAAAGAAATGCACAGAACATTAAAATGTGGAAATACGGATGAGATGAACTGATTTATGGAAAACATTAAGAATAAATCAGTTTTTCTTGTTTTTTTGTGCATTTAATATGTATTAAATCTTCAGTCTTAGTCACAGATCATTTAACACCTAAAATAATAATAATAATAATAATAATAATAATAATGATGACTGATTTGAGTCAAACACATTCAATCCTGTGATTTGCCTAAAACGCTGCACTTCCAGCTGTTTTCTTCCATGTCTGACTGTGATGCTTTTCCTGTCGATGTGTCGAATGGTAGCGTTTTGTGTTTTGGATTCAGTCAAACCCTCACAGATGTTTGTGTGAGTGTAAGCGGGAAGGCGATGTGGAATACTCCCAGCATTCACTGCTGCCGGTGCCTTGGACACATGGTCCACATGTGTGCACACAAACACCCATGTCCTGCTTTTCCAAACCAGTTCTAACAAATTAAAGCCAAAAAAAAAGAAAATGAAACGCACCGAATTTTTCCAGATATAAAGAAGAATGTGGAGTAAATCAGCTGAGAGACCAAAGAGAATCCAGACTTCAATCAGAGAACGAAAGCCTTGGTTCTTATCTGTGGAAACGCACACATGTTTGTTCCACTTGCCTTTAGCTTTGATGCTGAATCGTTGACATTAAGTCCATTACAGTCGTTTTCATGTCAGTCTGTAGAACCAGAAAATAAATCACACCCAGATCAAAATTAAACAGTTGAAACGTCTGACAATCAGAGCGTCTGATTTCCTCTAATTTAAAATATGGTTTTACTTTAATTCAGGTTTTACATGTTTTTAGAGAAAACAACCTCAAAACAACAGAAACACGTCAAATACACTATGTGGACAAAAGTATGTGGACGCGTTGAATCCAGGTGTTTCTTTTCTAACAGGGGTCTGGGATACAAAACAATAATGACTAATGTCAGAATATAGTTTTATATTGGATCAATATCATGTCATTGGTTAGTTTGGTTTATATTGTTATCTTTGTTTGGACTTCATTTATATCAACATTGATTCAGTTTTTTTATCCATAACTGATTTTAAATGTTCTACCTCTACATTTATCAAATATTTTTCGTGCTCTGACTGTAAATAATAATTTTCTACCAACTAACCATCTACTTTCTTTTTTTTGAGTATTTTGCTCATTAATGTACTTTTTTCTTCATTTTTGTTCAGTTTAAGGCTTTTTTTGTTGATATTTTTCATGCTTGTGTTAATCATTTTTGTCCTTTTTGATGTCTGTGTTGTTCACTTTTATTAATTTTGTTTCTTATTTTGTTCATTCTATTGATTTTTTTTTTTTTTTTTGCTAAGGAACAAAAATCTACCATTAAACTTGAAGGAAATATTGTTGTTTCTATGTCCAGTCCTCACCAATAGGACATCTTACAGCTGTAGACATGATGTGTCCCAATATTTATGTCCATATAGTTTAGAAACATCAATATTTC
>JAPQRQ010000009.1:26354235-26376018 GCA_037367365.1 Apogon talboti
ATAGATAGATAGATAGATAGATAGATAGATAGATAGATAGATAGATAGATAGATAGATAGATAGATAGATAGAGAAAAGACAGGTAGAAAGAACCACAAAGGAGTGAAAAATGAAATAAAAAAGTAAATGAGAAATTTGGTATTTATATAAATATTCATATAAATAGAGAATTAGAATTCAAAGGTTAAAACTTAAATCTAATGACCTGATCTAATTCTGACCATATTTTAGGTTTTATTTTACTGGTCTGACCCACTTTAGATCATAGTGGTCTGTATGTGGAACCCGGACTAAAACCCCTTGGACCCCCTTGACTGTTAATATCTTCAGTCTAATATTTTGCGCCTTTGGAGGGCCGCTTTCAGCCCGCGGGCCGTATGTTTGGCACCCCTCTATAAGCTATGACAGCTCCATTCCCAGGGTTTGCACAAGCAAATGCCTCTCATTTTTCATAGAATTATGAAATCCACAACCCAATGAGCCAAGGTCCAGTGTATTTTTCTGTGGGATTAATGCATTTATTCAAATAGACTGGGCTCTTTTCACTGTTCCTGGAGGATTAATCCATGCCCCCCCCCGTAAGAAAAGGCTTATGATGCTAACCTTGTCATATTCAGCAGCTGTCAGCGAAATGACCACTGTACCGGGCCAGGCTGGTAAAGTGGCCTATTCATTATCCTAATCTCATTAGTTAAGATCTGTTAAGTAGAGACCGGTTTTAATGCATGCTTTTCCCTTTTAATTATTGACCATAAATACATTGGAGTGCATTAGGGTCCTGGGGCGAAGAGCAGAGTGGCTCCTAATAGATTAGGGGACAAGCACATTATCTAAATGTACATATCTAACTAATCATGCATCAGCTACGGTCATGTGAACACTCTGACATCAATTGCAGTTTGACATTTGACCCCAGCTGTGGCCCGTCAGAGGTCGGTCACATGACCGTTGGAGACGCAGACGGGCAAACGAGGGGAAAAAAATTAAATAAATAAAAACGACCTGACGTCGGGTTTGCAGTAAAAGCCCAGTAAAGCGCAGCCTCCCATGACGATTAAGACCTGAACACACAGATTATGACTAAATTGCTTCACGGTTAATCATATTACAGATTAAATCATCTGGGATTAGCTGTGAATACATGAATAAAGGCTTCGCTTTATGTGGCTGATCTACCGCTGAGGCGGAGGAGGAGGAGGAGGAGGAGGAGGAGGAGGAGGAGGGGGGACGAAGGTGTGTCTTCACTCCCGTCTCTGCTGTTTCTGGTCTTTTTTTTTCCTTTCTGTCTGACTCAGGCCTGTGCTCTGCGTCTGTAACACACACTGATTTTCTCGGTGAAGAGGTGGAGGAGTGTGTCGCTCACTACACAGAGACGCTTTTGTACTGTTCTGAGGAGCTGTTGTACAAAACAACAGCGAGGGAGCGGAGGGATCATCCTGCCCAGCCTCGTACATACAGTATATGTGTACTTTTTATTTAGATTTACATGTGTTTGTACGCACAGAGGGGATGTGGAATATTCTAACCCCTGATTGTGGAAGATCGTTCTGGTTTCGGGTTCATTACTTCATTTTCTCCTTTTTAACCCTCATCTGTGGACCTGTGGACCCTGATCTGAGGAACATAATTTCAGCAATCATCATTAATAAATCAGAATAAAATCAAGATGCATTCATATCCAGCATACACCTGAATAATATGTTGATAGTATTTAATTGTGTAGTATGTTAATGTCACTTCAATCCGTGTATAATGTCCATTATCCACCTAGAAAATATATAATCTGGATAAAATAAATGTGTTTAACATTGGGTTATTTTGAGATAATGTTCTAAGGTATATTGGCAAAAAAGGTTCATCTGCATATAATAATCCATATAGTATATTCATAACACTCCGACCGTCGATCCAGTATATTTATGTACATTCTTTATATCTACTGATTGCACTTCTGGTTAAATATTAAACTGCATTTCATTACCTTGTATTTGTACATGTGTAATGACAATAAAGTCAAATCTAATCCAATCTATGGAATATAATAAATGCATATTCATTAATCTGGATAAAATAAATGCCTTTAATATAGGCTTGTTTTGAGATAATGTTCTAAGGTATATTGGCAAAAAAGGTTCATCTGTATATAATTATCCATATATTATATTTGTAGCCCCCCCAACATCTACCCTGTATATTTATGTACATACTGTATATCCATTCTGATTGATATTAGATATTAAACTGCATTTCATTACCTTGTATTTGTACATGTATGTGTAATGACAATAAAATTGAATCTAATGTAATCTATAGAATATAAGAAATGCATATTTATTAATCTGGATGAAATAAATGTCGTTAACATTGGGTTATTTTGACATAATGTTCTAACGTATATTATTAAAAAAGGTTGAACAAACATATATTGTAAATCACTGTTAATGTGTTGTCAAGTATTAGAACACACAGAACAGCTGCTTAACTGTGAAGAACCCCACCACCCCCCACCCCCTTAATGCATTTCCACTTAGACAAACACAACCATGACTTTTGTCCAACAAATATGCGTAAGTGCATCCATTGTGTTTGTGTGTGAAATAAGAGCCGGAGTGTTCGTGGTCTTTAATGGATGCTATAGATGACGACGTACAGTGCAGAATGCATCATTTAACTGTCGCCTTTTCTCTCCTATTATAGAGTATTTACATCACAGTAGAGACACTACCATTTTCACATGTTCATATAATTATTATCCTACACAACGTCATCCGCCCACGCCGACAGCTGCTATCTTTGACAAATTACATATGATGCTTGCTTTGCGTTACAGATATCCAGTTTTGCGTTTGTTTCCACATGAGTCCACCAGCGTGGTGCTTCTGCAGCCTCTTCTACGTGTGTGTGCACACTCTGAACAAGTTGCTCAAAGAATTATGAGTTCGGAGCATTACTGTACGCTGCAAACTCTGGTTAAAATTACACGCTGTGCAAGTAAAAATACAGTAATTACCGTCTTCTTTTCTGATGCTAAATACAGGTGACACGTTCGCAGTGTTTCCCCTTAATCCATTTAATTACTGTATGTATGACAACATGTGTGCATGTGGGTCTAACTCCCTTCCTCTGCCCGGGCTTTATCAGCCTGTGCATACGTTATGATCTAATTCAACTGAGGCAATTACTGCGAGGCTAACACGTATGGATGGATGTCTGAGAGCAGCAGGTCATAACAGTCATATTGTATCGGCCATATTAGCCAGTCAATACCAGCCCCTGGCAGGTTTATTTAATTACAGCAACAGCCTGATTAGCCTGCCTTCCCTGGAGGAAGTACAGACTATATGTCATAATCATAACAACAGTGCAAATAATGAACAGGTCAAAGTAATATCCCTTTGGTCTGTCATTGCTAATTATGGAGCTAAATTATTGTGTGTTGATATGAGCTCATGTGCTGCCGACAGTGTTGATTTTATGGGGTTTTGACAAAGTGCACAGCGTATGAAAAACGACTGTACCAACCTTGGAATATGGGAGCATATTTAATGACCTTTACCGGGATGGTTTTGGCCTGTAGTTCCTTATAAAAGCCAAATGAGAATGTGTTGGTTTAAAGGGGCTGTGGTCGAGAGTAAATACATGCATGCTTTAATGACACCCCGGAGCTCCGTTCATCTTCTAAAAGCATGCTGGGAAAAAATTAAATGATTTGCTCACTGTTGTGTTCACAGACTTAATGAAGTATCCCAATCAGAGCAAACTTGACATTTAGTCTTTTTTCTTGAAATAAGTGAATAAATAAATGGATCCGGTTAATGTTTGTGTTGACTATTTTAACATGTCGCGCAAAGTGAAATAATTAATTTGGAAATGTTAGACACGATTTACATATAAATGTGTTTTGTATTAAAATAAATAAATGATACAAATACACCATAGTGATAAACGGCACCCTCAAGACTACAATTTACAATTAAAATGTTAAACATCCTGATTATTTTCAAGAATAATTTCTTCTTGACCTTTCGAGGCCTGTGCACATGTTGGACATGTTTGTTGTTCTTGTTCATGTCAACTTTAATCACATTAAACTGAAGCGAAAAACTCAAAGCGTGTCAGTGATGAAATAATGGAATATGAGACTTTAACAGTAAAAGAAAATATTATACGAGTACGTCTAAATAGCAGGAGTTTGATGTTATATTAATTTCCAGTGACAGCGGTGTTTTCCTACACTATCCTCCTTCCTATTATTCTTAACATCCATCAAACTGCGCTTCCACTGAGGTGGGAAATATTCTTCTCACTGTTTTCTTTTTGTTCTGCTAATATTTTACACACATTCCACACTGCGCGTGTAACTCCCTGTTGGATTCCGCCGTTTGTGTGCACGTGTGTGGGTGGACATGGCCCACGGACATTTCACCGTGGCGTTCACTGACATGTCCCGGCGCGTCCACACGGTGGCGGCAGAGTCACAGACGTGCGCATGTGCATGCGTCGTGTCCCCGCTGTGTGCGCTTGTGCATGCACGCGTGCACGCCGTCCCACGTCTGACAGCGCCGATCTGACCCGTGCTAATGAACACTGCCGACGTGGATGACACGGACTGACACGGGGACAAGAAAAAGACCCCGTTGTCGCCGCCGCCTCCATTCCCGGGCCTTGAAATAACCCCACGCAGCCTGACGCATGTTTATTAGTCGTGTATTAGCGGCTGATGGACACGGATGCTCATTACCAGTTAGTGTTGCTTCAGAAGAGACCAATCTGTGCCCTGTGAGGGTCGTCACTCACGCTAACGGCCCTGACAGAAGCATAAGCTCAACCTGAATGGAAAATGCCGCACATTATATTTAACTGGATGAAAAGGGAGCGTTCAATGACAGAAAACTGTCCCTCACTGGATCCATGCGCACGTAGAAGAAAAGGCATATTGTGCTAAAAGTGCACAAGTTTCCCATGAGCCTCTGCAGGTATTTTCTCAGTAGCTTAGGTTACCTCGCGTCTACAGAAGTACCTTTAAATGTCCTTTTTTCTTTCTGCGTTGAAATATGTCATATTTCGGCCGTTGTGTTTCCCTCCACGCATGATATCACTATGTCTGCTTTTAATTAAACACACAAACTACAGTGAAGGAAATATGAGCAAAATACATCCATTAGCCTTTATTTCACACACTGTGCATCTGTGGAATGCACCATACTGAACATTAGGCCTGGGAGCAAAGCACTAGAAGGAGCTGTAGAGTTTATGTAGTGAATTAAGAAACGCAGCAGCAGGTGGTTTTTATGTGAGGTCCGGTTATGGGGATGGGTTGGACTTGATGGGAGCCTGGAGTCTCCTCAGGACAAAACGGTTAAAGTCTGAGGAAAGTGAAGAGACGCGTAAGTACCGTACATGAGTCGTTACCCACTCAGAGAGAAAGTTTGAAGCTTTTGCTTTAACCTCCTAGGACCCTCTGTCCACATATGAGGACAAGAAATTCACAGCTTTATACAAAACAAACAAAAAACTGTCCACCGCAAATGACATTCCATAAAAAATTTCAAGAATGCATCTGAAAAAACTGCTGCATCACGATGTTTCCAATATAAGCAATTATTAAATAAAAAAAAAAAGCCAAAACTCAAAACCCTGTGGCTTTCCTGGGTCTTCGTAGGTTAAAAACCCCACTGACTTGTTGGTGTGCATGTCCAGCAGGTGGCGCCGCAGCCTCACAGCCTCCACCTGCACAACTGTCTGTAGAGTCAGTATGTTCAGTCACCTTCAGAGCCAGTGAATCTGTCCCAGATATTATCAGGACATGGTGGGGTTCAACCTGGACCTGTCTCCCGTTCATCACAGGGCTGATGAACAACTGTTAACTCTGACAGCCTCAGGTCAGAGTGACTTCATCTGTTTATTTGTAGGTCTGTGGACGGTGGGAGGGTCAGAGTGCCTGACAAAAACAGCCCTGTACAGAAAAGAGTTGATCTGACTCCACAAGTACTAACCACAGCATAGAATTATATATAATTAAACCAAAATTAGTGTATTTGACTTAAATATTCACATAATAAACACAAAAATAAAAATACTGTTAGAACAATCTGATATTAGGTGTGTTCTTTAACCCATGAAGACCCAGGGGGACGGTGGCACTTCCCAATCTCACCATTTATTGTAATATTATCCTCTGTATTTTGTTTTTTTTCAGTGAAAATCAGATCTTTTCTGATATTTAATTCACTGATCATGTAGATGTTCATAAAAGCTCAGATTAAAGTTGAGGATTATTATATCAAAACAGAGACAATTGAAGAAGTGTGTCCATCCACTGTCACTGATCCAACCCCATGGGTTTTACTGGTGTTGACGGATTAGATGAAGTTTTTTATACTACTTTTACATTTTTAAATTTTACCTTAATACAGTATATCTTTAATTTACACAAATTTCTAGTACACACTATTTTATATTTTATATATTTTTTAAATATGTCTGTATTCGATTCGATTCTATTCTATGACAGTGTTTCTACGGTAACTACGGAGCCTCTGAACGTCCAAATGGGTCATATCTGATGACCATTAAAAAAGACAAACTGTATTTTACCCCAATTATTTACATGTATTGTCAGGATTAGTGGATCAACATTTAACTCCAGTTTATAATTTATTATCTCATAACTTCTAAATTATGAATAATGAGACGTTTGTGTATAATTTGTCCTCATGGCACCAATGCATTGGTTTATATTTTCAGTTTCTGACTGTAATACATCCGTCATCCAGTAGATGGAAGCAACAACACATGAAACTAGAGGATGTGGAGTCACTGACATTAATAACAAGGCTGGTGTCTTTTTAGTCTTCTCTTATGTTGTAAATTTAGCCAATAAAATCATAACTTGCTATTGTTCGATAACTACCTTTGTCTTTGACTGTTCTTTATTTGATCTGCTTCCATTTCTAGAGACTTAATGAGTTAATATTGATACTCCTGTGTATTTGTGCAATTCTGTAAAAAAAAACAACAAAAACCCAGCAGGGCAGTTGAGACTGATGTCCTGAAAGTGCAGTGTTACACTTTCAGGACATCAGGACTGCTAGTTACTCCATTAAAAATATAACTATTTTATTAATCTTAGCAAAGTAAGGTAACTTATTACACTTTATTACTTATTAATTATTTTTCTTAACAAATGTGTAAAAATCCCCAGTGATTTTGGATGCAGATGCAAAAAAACAGTAACCATCAAAAATAATGCTTTGAGTCTGAGTGCTAACTACCGAACAGAATACAGTCAAGACAGGAGGTATGGGTGTAGTAAAATCTGAATTCCAGTGTAGGAAGAGGTGGAAGGTGATTCTATAGGCCTGAGTCAGAGCATATAGAACTGAACACACGCACACAATGGTGTAATGGACACTATACATGCATTCATGGATATTTCCTAAAATGTTGATATTTACGTATGTTTTGGCTCTAAATTATCAAATGTATTCGATTGATTTGCTCTGGTCTTGTCATGACCCTGTTTCCTCCCAGATTCAGTCAAAAGGAGGAAATGCTCTGACAACAGTAAACTGAGCTGTACTTTCTACTATATGACCATGATAGTTTACACGTGTATAAAACAAGTGGTTTGGTGTTTCATCCATCAGTGGGCCCAGTGGGGACCCCTGTTCAGTGTGGGACTCCAGGCGTTGTGTCACTCTAAACCACACAATGTAACCATAAGTGAACTATAATAACCGATGTGCTCCAGGAGATTCGTAATCGTCTGGACGTTCTGAAAAAGCCACTACAGCCGCCAGTCTGCACTTTGTACCTAAACCCTGGACATCGGATCTGGTTCTGATGATGATACGTACACAGCGGAGGGGCTGAGTTTTTCCACCTAAAGGCCAGGCGATCTCAATGGGACACACACAGACTCACTACTAATGTGTTCCGACGACGGAGAGCGATCGAGAACCGAGTGGGAAATCTCATTCATCTGGAGATCTCCTCACTCGTGGCCTGGCATGGCTTTCTGGGAAGTGCGGGAAGCTGAGGCTCTGAGTCACCCCTGACGCTGGGTCAGGGTGGTTTCAGACTGTTGGAAGTAAATTATGTCGGTGGGGCCGGTGTGGAGTGTGTATCCTCAGTTGGGCTCGCAGGGATTCCCTCTGACAAGACCTGAGCTTTATTTTCTTAAGGTTTGGAGGGGAGGGGAGGGTGGGGGGGTCCGGGAGGTGATGATGTGTGAAATTATATTGTCCAGATGTAGACTATTTACACATCCAGACACAATTTAGGAGAACAGAGAATCATATTTAGCACCGACCCTCCCTGACGTGTGCTTCCGCCGTTCTCTTGGATCGCATTCGCTTGTCCATGTGTGCATTTGTCAGAATTCTTTGTGTATTTTATTTTTTCCCTTTTGGCAGTGTTGCAGCTCCTGATCTCTTTTTACTGGAGGATCATTACGGGCCCAGACCGTTTCCCAGAAGCCTTAGCAGTTGCGTAGACAGTGGCAGGTTGTGACACATGGGAGCTGCTGAGTAACACTGCCTCCTGCTGCCAGGGCTGACAAGCTAACAAACCATGAAGGCATGCAGGCTTTCACAATATCATATCTTTTACTGCTCGGGATGTGTCATAATCCGGAATCCCATCATCCATGTCCGTCCTCCGTGCAGCATGGCGTTATTACACCATATGCTCGCTAAACAGGAGACCATGTGCAAGGATGATTAATGGAACGGTGCCACAGATGTGCAGAGCAAACAAATGGCGTCTCCTCAGAGTAAACTCTAGTTACGGTTCAATAACTAATGTTTCAGATAAAACTAAGCAAGCATCAGTTTGTATAAAGAGTTGCCTTTAAATACACAAATGACTGTGACTGCAGCCATGCCCAGTTTGACAACATGACAGTGTGCTTAGTGTAAGCTGCACTAGGACACACAACGGCTCGGTATCATGTCAATAGAAACGCCCTGCAGATTTAAGGCCAATGGAGTTGACGATAATCCTGGATCTGCTCTAAGAATAAAAGGAGAGAATCCTGCTTATCGTCTGAACGGACTAATGTGCACTGCTGCGCACCACGACGCTCCTCTGCTCTGGATGTTTAAAGGTACCTGTAGTGAATTTTCATTGCAAGCTGTTTCAAAAGCAGTTCCATCAGGTAACTTTCGTTGTCATGTAGGCGTTGTCGAGTACAAAGTCAGCCTTTCTTATGTGATTTATCACCATATATTATAATATTATCCTCTCTATTTTGCATTTTTTTCAGTGAAAATCTGGCATTTTATTATATTTAATTTACCGATCATGTAGCCTCTGAACGTCCAAATGGGTCATATCTGAAGACCGTGGCACCAGTCTAAGATGACACATTGTCACCCAGTGCAGGGTCACCTCTCTAGGACAATGACAGAGTGCAAAGCTAATTGCTAGCCATAGTTAGCTTCTTGAACACATGCTTTCCACTCAAACTTGCTCACTGACTGCTGCTTGTTTACTTACACTCAATCACCCGGAATCAACGATGGTACATCACTCCGGCCGGCAGCGCCTGCCCCACATAGGTTCTGCCCACATGTGTAATTCACGTAATAAAAAAGGTCCAGTGTGGTGCATTTATGTGGATTTTTTACTGAATTTGAACCACTCTTGCTTGTAAGTAATACGCAAATCACGATTAATGTGAGGTATGACTGGTTCAGGTTCACTTTAATTCCACGACATCCACACAGTCACAGTTCAGTCCACATCAGCTTCCTAAAGCTCACACACCAGTCAGTGTTTACTTGCTGGAAAAGAATCGGACTCCATGAATCATTACATTTTGAGTCACTTTGCAAGAAAATCTGACAATGTTCTAACTGAAATGCTGATTTGTACTGCGGGTAGCAAATATGAGTGTATCGCTGGCAGACACAACTGAGAAACAACTGAAAATGAATCCCAGATCCCAGCAGTCACTGAATACAAAAATTGTAATTTGTAAATTGAGACTATTACTTACTGAAACTATGCTTTTATAATAAACCGTGCAAGTTATCAGCAGGAGCAGCAGCCAGTTTTCCTACTTGAGTATGTTTCCTGGAGAGGGATCCCTCATTACACAATTATGCTATTTGGTTTCAGCTCAGAGGGTCCAAACTGCAGCATCAGGGTATTCCTTATGATTGGGATCACTGTCTGAGGTCAGAAACACCACTGTAGGATTCAAGTGAAAAACAAACCACCAGATCTGGTTTCCAAAGGCTGGGGAGACGCTTAAGGCTGTAGGACCAAGGGGAATGACTCAGACGGATCCACACAAGGGCAGCACGTTTCCCTCCCTGTGGATCAGCACTTTATTATGTCTAGATTCATCTCAACGCTGCTTTAAAACCCACTGAGAGGAAAGAAATCCGTCCTGGTGTCAAAGTCGAGTGTGTTGCCTGTGAGTCATTTTGACCTGATGTTAGGACCTCGTCCGGACACATGTTCTAATTTGGCTTTTCTGTGTGTCGTACATGCATAACACGCCTTTAAAAAGGTCTGCGTGGTTGCAGTTAAATCTCATATAAAAGGCCTTAAAAAGCAGAAAACAGCCCGATGTAAACCTGACATGGCTGTACCTTCACGGCCGACGTGAAGGTCAAGTGTCGGCCTTGGTGCATTCGTCCAACACTTGAGCGTCACACTATGTGGCTTATTCCTCATGTGATACAGTCAGTTGTATCAGAGCCAGATGGGGTTGAATCAAAGCAGAGAGTGACTAAGAACACAGCCTGAATCACAACAGTTTAACAAGAATCCAGTGTTTGGAAAGAATAGTAGAATAGAATAGAATAGAATAGAATAGAATAGAATAGAATAGAATAGAATAGAATAGAATATCTTTATTGTCATTATAACAAATACAACAGAATTTAAAGTGCCATCCAATTTGTACATTATATATAAAACCTACTATCAAAATATGAATAAAAGCAGCTAAAATAAATAGGATTTGGTTAAAATGAATCGGTAAAAACAATGTTTTTCCTTTACTGAGTGTGGTGACTGCTGTCAATTCTATTCTAATCTATTCTACAGAAAAACACATTTGATGTGCAATATGTTTTAAAGGAATCAGTGCAACAGAGTGTATGCTTGTGTGTGAGTGATGTGTTTCTGCTTGTTTATTTAACCTATTTATTTTAACTAAATCCTATTTATTTTAGCTGCTTTGATTCATATTTTTATAGTAGGTTTTATATATAATGTACAGATTGGACGGCATTTTCAAATTCATTGTACTTGATACAATGACAATAAAGATATCTGTTCTATTCTATTCTATTCTATTCTCATAGTTTACTATGAGACTATGGTGATGATTTTCCACTTTATGTCACTTCAACTTTGACATATTCAATAAATAATAAAGAATAAAGTTTTAAGACGTACACAGACTCATTTGGTGTACAGACCGTTGGCCCATCTATCAAAATGCCAACACAGACTCTATAAAGCCTCCCTCCCATATGCTGACCTCATAACCTCTCAGGCCCCAGTCACACCAGTAAAAAGAGAAAAATCCCTCCCAAATGGACAGCTGCCATGGTTACCAAGCAACCCCTCCAAACAGCAGGAAACAGAAGAAGAGGCGATCCCATCAGAGGGCCGGTGAAAAAGGAAGGCATTGACCAGAGGCAGGAAAAGTGTCCAAAAAAGAGGAAGACCAAGGGGGCTGGTCCTCCACTTGACCCCCCTGGACGTCAGCGGGGGTTATTGCTCTGACCGCCGGTCGGTCCAGCTCCCGCTGCCGCGCCATAAGCCAGGATCAAGTTATTTTTAATCGTTTTATGACATGTCAATACCACCACCAAGGACAGGGCACAGACGGCAGTGGGAGCAGAGTCAGAGGAACGGGCTGTTTGGAGAAGGCCGCCGCTGAAGGACGCCCACTTCAGCCTCCACCCGCTCAATCACACCTACCAACCCATTAAAGACGCATGGCCTCGACTCACTGCGTTGGTTGACTATAGTGGTAAAGAATGCAGGACCATAACCCCACGGAGGGTCCTGTCCTGACTTGTTCCTGAAGATCTTGGGCTGTATGAGCGCCCTAGTTTAAGGAGGTGCAAACACCAGCTCCCACTCTGAAAGATGAAACTGCATTTGGACGGTTGGGACCAAATCCAAAGGTTGGACTTTCAACCCGACCAAGTGTGATTAGATATGCACACTGTTTCATAGATACACATACTGTTTATATTGTTAAATAAATAAATATTCCATACAACCTCACTAGAAAAACAACCCTGTAAATGTAGATTATGTGCAGTAAGTCATGCAATAATATTCAATATTCAATCAAAATTTATTCAAACACAAATGCACTATTTTTATAGGCTTTCATTGATATACACACTGTTAATACTACAAATATTGTTAATATTGTGTCTGCTTATATTTTGTCTATTCTATTTTCAACCTTATTTTTAGTTTTTGTAATTTCATATTCCCTCTATTCTTATTTTCTGAAGTATTGTCATTTTTATTAATGTTATTGCACTGACTGGAGTAGCACTGAACACAATGACAATAAAGGCTATTCTATTCTGTTCAATTCTAGAATAAGCATAGTAGGGTTGAAAATGCTGTTCTCTATGAATATTATCCCCACTGAGCATAACACACACATAACACACAGTAAAGCTTTTGTAACTTTCACATATGTATAATTTCACAAGAAAAAGTATAAACTACATTTGTGAATCTGTTGTCCAAACCCATATGGACTCTATAAAGCTCTAAATCTACATCTGAACACACTCTGGAAACATTCAGAAGTGATCTGGAACTCATATGTCCACACTCTGAACAATGATGCATCATGGGATGGATGGAAGGACTGACTAAAGCCCACAATGATATGTTATATGAGTGTTTCATGTGTAGACTCCTCTGTCAGGAAATACAACATCCACAGTTCCCATAAGACAGCACAAATTCATAAACAAGTCAAATAGATGCAAAATGTGAGATGTAAATTCTAATGATCACACTGATATTTAAAGTGAAGTGACTGCAGGCACGAAACCACTCCGCCTTAAAGCTGTCACCGTTGCCTTCGAGCACAAAGAGCAAAGAACTGAATAAAATTTGCAAAGACATATGAGAAAAACCGGTCTGTTCAACCTGAAATGACGTTTTACGCCGTAGATGAGCCTCTTTATTTGTATATCAAGCATGAAAAGTCAGATCCAATTACAAGAGATTATTTGAGACAGATGTGGAGATGGATTCTATGACCAGAAGTCTTCAGACCGATGCGGAGAACGAGGCCACGTCATAGGATTTGGACCAATGGTGCTTTTTTACTGTCTTGCTCAGAAATTATGTTTATATACAACTAATAAATGATCTAATTTCCATGGTTGACCTTAGGCAGAAATTATATTCATATAACGGTATAAAGGTCAACCTCCTTTATCATCCCAGTACGGAAATTTGGTCTCTACTAAAGTTGTATCGATCCGATATTAGGATCGGATATCGGCCCCCGATATCGACATTTTAGCTGGATTGGGGATCTATAAAAGCAACCGATCTCTAAGACAGGTCTTTCCCTGTTAAATTTTTGCAACAGGGGCTAGGTCATGCAAGCTGAGTTTAGTGGTGTTGTTGCAAACACAGACAGACAACATGGAGCGAACATGGCTCCGTGATTTGGAGGTGTTTCAGCCTTAACACACCAACCACCTGGACGGCAGTTTGTAAAGTGAATGTGGCCAGGGCTGGTGGTAGCACTGCCAAATACAACACCACAAAATTAATTAAGCACCTGCAGGAGAGCCACGCAAAGGAATTCCAGCAGCCCAACAGATAAACGGAGCTGCTGCTGCTGGAGGTCGTACACAGCCAACGTTGGTAGATGCTCTACAGAGATGGGACATATTTCCAAATAACAGCGTGAAGGCCATGAAGATAACCGAGAAAGTTCTTAAATTTATTGTGTTGACGATATCGGATTGTTATCAGGTATCAACCGATATGCAAGGCCCCAGAATCGGTATCGGAATTGAAAAAGTCGGATCGGTGCATCCCTAGTCTCTACATTTAACACCTAATGCAAACACACAGGATCTACCATTAGCATTAGCATTAGCGATTAGCATGAGCATGTAGCACACACGTTAGGAGCGGTCCTTGAAGACCTCGTGGAGGTCCGACAGGAGAATGAACCCATATATATCCTTAATGGTGGGTGAAACTGGAGAGAACAGATGAACTCAACACTGAAAAGCTCCTGTCCGACTGAAACAATGAACCCAGGGCCTTCTAAATGCTAACCACTACGCCACCACGCCGCCCCATACAGAAGAATTTAAGAGCAGTATTTGGTTAGTTTAAGGGAAAGATGCAAGAGCTTTGTTTAACATAAAAAACTGGTAAATATGTGATAAAAACTGAGTCACGTACAGTTTTTAACCGAATGCCAGTCTCCTCCTAACCCTGTTGGAGTTTGTCATGGTCTCCTCCACACTCCTCCCAGATGAGTAAACGCACAAACACTCTGACGGGTTTGGTAAAAAGGTGAAACGCTAGTATAATCATGAGAGAAAGAACAGATGAAGGTTGGAAAATACACACTTTCCTTCCGCAGAACTCTCCTCTGTATAAATCAGAATAAACATACAGACAGATGATGTGTGACTGTGGGAAAGTGAACCCAAAGCATCATGGTCGTGGAACCACAGCTTCCAATCACATATTTAACCCCCACCTCTGAAAACACCTGTGACTGGCCACTGACACCAAAATCAAACTCGTGATTTTCCATCAGAGTCAAAAAACAAACAGAATCCACATTTAACAAGCATTTTTCACTTATGTATATTTCTTTAAATGAACATATTTTTAATATATTGTCGAGTACATATTGTATCAGTTGTTGTTCTTTTCCTGCTACTTTTTATTATACCTGAATAGAAAAAGGAACTGTAACATACAATTTCCCCCTGGGATTAATAAAGAATTCTGATTCTGATTGTGATTTCTTCTACAAACCACTACTGCTAGAATTATAAAGTCATGGAAGCTGGTTGTGGAGTTTTTGTCCCATGAACCAGAATAAACCATCACACACTGAGGCTTAATTGAACTGACTTCAGCTCTTTTTTACATCCCACTGAATCTCATATCATATCATTGTCTCGTGGCTGACGGTGACTAATCACTACAGTATTTAGTGACAAAGTGGTTGACGGCGCCGAGCGACTCAGCTGAGATTTATGGGTGACCGGAATGAAACCAGGACCCAGACTGTGCTGGACTAGATAAATGATTTTAACCCTTAAAGACCCACAACTATATTTGTCAAAACTTCCAAATGATTTTGTCATCTGTCCCAAGTGATTTAACACCATTTATTATAATCTTATCCTGTGCATTTGACATTTTTCAATGTAAATCATGTATTTTCTGTATTTAATTCACTGATCATGCAGATGTTTGTTAAAACTCAGGGTAAAGTCAAAGGTTATTATATCCAAATGAGGAAAAAAAGAAACAAATGAGGAAAATGTACTTTTTCCTCAAAATCTGTCATTAACTGAACATAAACCCAGTGTGTCCATCCACTGTCATTGATCCAACTCCATGGGTTTTACTGCTGAATCAGCACTGGTTTTTGTTCATTTTCTGGTTTTTCTTCATTTTTGTTCAGTTTGTGGCTTATTTTGTTAATGTTACTTATTATTTTGTGGGTTTATTTTTTAAATTGTATTCATTTTATTAATTACTTTGGCTCATTTTGTTCATTTCGCTACTTATTTTATTCTTTTTTTACATTTAGTACATTTTTCACTCATTTTTTTCCCCACATTATTTATTATTTTGTAGGTTTTTTTATTCATTTTTGTTCATTTTATCCACTGTCATTGATCCAGCTCCATGGGTTTTACTGGTGAATCAATGTTGTAGAAGATGACAGTGTTTCCACGGTAACTACGGAGCCTCTGAACGTCCAAATGAGTCATATCTGATGACCATGAAAAGATGAATAACTGTATTTTACACCAATTATTGACATGTATTGATAGGATTAAACCAGTATTAAACCGTTTAGATCAGAGGGAGGTTTGGGTTAAAGGTGGACGTTTGGGTCTTTAGGGGTTAATGTCGAGCGGCCAAGCAGTGGAACCCTGCAGTAAAAATGGCCTTGGCATATACTCCTGGGTTTAAATCACTGTAATGGACCTGAATGTGACAGTCATAGGCCAGAAAAATGAAACCATCCACACTCATAATCCCATAACCATTACTGGGATCGCAACAAAACTGAACGGACACACACTGCACGTTGGGAGAAAAGAACGGCGCTTATATCATACTGTTTTGTTTTAAACTGACAATATGGCCCTCCTCAGATGTCTGGCCTGAGTAATTATCTGTGTTGGAATTGATGTAGGAAAATTGTCTCATAGGTCATATGCCTTTGACCTATAGAAACGGTTATTGGCCACAGGTTCTGAATTAACTACACATGTGGGTTAGATACAGTACCCACGGCGGAGCTTTTATCACAACTCACACTGTCAGCAAAAGCAGCTGCACAAAAACAACACTGACAGAGAGCAGTAATAGGTCATTAGTTGGAATAAAGAGCAAATGATTCAACCCTGGAGCTGTGCTTAAGCTCAACAACAATAAACAATGTACAGCATTAGCATAAGTTTATGATCCCCCACTCCCACCCACAAACCCACCCACAGCCTCTTATTCTCACTCACAGAATACCATCGTGTCAGTAATGGGACTGCGCTTTAGAGCAGGGCTGTCCAACATACGGCCCGTGGTCCAAAACCGGCCCACCAGGGGGTCCGATCTGGCCCATGGGATCCACGTTCAGACCAGTATGATCTAAAGTGGGTCAGACCAGCAAAATATTCACAGAAAAACCTAGAAATGATGACGACTACAAATGTTCTCTTTGCTTTAGAGTAAAAAAGTTATATGACGTGAAAAAGTTTACATTTACAAACTATACTTTAAAAAAAAGTGAATAATCTGAAAGATCTGAACCAGAATCAGAATACTTTATTAATCCCAGGGGAAATTATTGGATGTTACAGGTGCTCCATCCAAGTAGCAGAAAAGAAGTTATCAATACAAATATAATGTAGAATTAAGAGGGCAATTGTACCCACTGTGATCTGTACAATATAATGTACATGTGGAAATGATAAACTGAGGCGGAATATGGTTAGAATTGCACTTATTTTTCTCAAGAAATTTCAAGTTGTTCATATTCTTTTTTTTTTTTTTTTTTTTACAGGACGTAAACATTTTCACAATATAATTTAACTTTTTTCACTCTAAAACATATAGAAATATGACGTTATTCTGTTATTATTTTACTGTATGTGGCCTTTGAACTAAAATGGCTTTGACAGCCCTGCTTTAGAACCATGTGGACTTTTATTCGCGGTACATCATGTAAACAACTGTGTCAAACTTCAGCCTTAGTCAATGGCCGTGTGACGATGACAGCCTCAGCGCGAAGCTTTACAAGCCAGACATGTACATTACTTCCTGTTCTTAAGAGGAATCTGAAAAAAGCCAGTAGCTAAACATACAGCAGTGTCCAGACATGCCTAAGATAGCTCAGAGCAGTTCTCCATTGAACACTGAAGTATGCGCCTTTATGTGTCTGAATACTCACTCCCAAAAAGCAGAAGTGTGGAAGTGTGTACAACTGTTGTGCGTCTGAACTGACCGCAGCCATTCACAACCTGCATCCATTAACCACACACTTCTACATTTAACACAATCACTCATTTTTCTGGCAAAATTCTGATGAGTAGTGATAATGTCTGCGGCTGAAGGGTTGACGCTTTAACCCCTGAGACATTATTGCAATGATACTGTGAATTGTGGTCTGTTTCAGGTTCATAAAAGCTGCTGTCAGTATGTGCTTGTGTTCCTTTTCTTCAGTGGTTTTGCTTTACTGTGTGTTTTAGGGTCAAAACAGGGTGGAATAACAGAAAAAGACAAAGACAGGCATTTAAGTTTGACAGGTTTGGACTAAATAAGACACTGAGAATGTACATCAATAAGAGATTTAGGATGTTGAACATCAACTGTGAACTGGAACACACTGAACAACAACCAGTATTTGAATGTGGGCCCAGTAGTTTTAGTTTTGGGCTCTTTTTTTTTTTAGAAATCAGTCCGGCTACTTTTTGACACAGTTACACGGTCAAAACTCAGTCAAAACACAGTAAAAAAAAAAATAAAAATAAAGGAAAATCACCACAACACTGGAAGCAACAGTAAAAACAAAACATAACGTGCTGTGCATTTTTAATAGCCCTCTGCCAAATATAATGCAAGATTCTGCTGAAAGTTACTGCCCTGTAGGTGACCTGTTTTCAGTAGGCTTCTGCTCCATGCCAACATGCATCCACAGCATAAAGTTGGTGCAGATATGTCAATGCATTCTTCAGATAATGTGCTTACATTGTTGAATGGACAGACAGACAGATGGACAGACGACAAAACGATTACAATACCCCTTCAGCCCAAGGTTGGCCAACGGGTAAAATTCACAAGGAAAAAAAATCCCAAACCATCTATTTTTATATTGAGTCGGTCTCACTCACTGTTCTGTGTTTTACCCCCCCATTACACATGCGGCGGGGGGTGAACTGAGCATGCTCAGATGTCTATGGAAAGAATAAGGTCTATTCTATCAGTACGGTTTTAAATTTTTCCTATTGGGCAAATGGTTGAATTTTAATGAATATTTAAAATAAATCATACATTCAGAACGCTCACCACAGACACGTCAGGGGTTAAAGGGTTAAACACATCGTACGGCTGAGTAATAAACCTGTATCAACAGAGTACACGCAAATGAGTGTTTACAGCTATTAAAGGCTGCCTGATTCAAGTTATGGCGGATAGAAAAACTAAGAAACTGGATAATAACAGTGTAGGGAAGTCAAGATGCCGCTGTGCACATTTCTCCGGAAATGTCGAACATGAATTATATGTTGTAAAAGAGGAGGATTAACTGTGCAGCTTTGAGGGAAGGCCTTGGGTTTAGCGTCTTCATTTTTATGTATCTGAGATATTCACAAATATTACAGGGTTACTTCATGTTCTTTTGAGGTTTTATACGATAATAATGTCACTCATTGAAAAAAAACATTTCATGCTTATAATTGTTATTCAAATGTCCACATAATCAGTCCAAAAATGTGTAATAACCCTGTAAAATGTGAATTATGTGCAATAAGTCACACATTAATCTTATGTTCTGCAATAACAATGCAATATTTATTTAATATTTATCAAAATAGAAATGCATACAGACTTGAGTTCATAGATATACATAATGTTAATATGGTTACTATTGTGTGTATTGTGTCTATTTTTATTCCACTTCAGCTTTATTGTTATTGTCCTTTTGTATATTCTATTTTCTGAAGTATTGTTTTTTATTAATATTGTTGCACTGACTGGAGTAGCACAATGACAATAAAGGCTATTCTATTCTATTCTATTCTATTCTATTCTATTCTATTCTATTCTATTCTATTCAATTCAGTCATGGACTTAGTGTGTTGTTGTTTTGGGTTTTTTTTTGCTACTGATACATGTTTCACAACCCTGAGGTGTGATTGTACAGCCCTGACTGGAAACACAGACGGGTCCAACAGGATTCTGACCCAGGAGAGGTTTGTCAAAATCCAAAACAGTAAGTATCCTTAAGCGTTAAAAGTGAAACCATCGATTCTGCTTTGGCCAACGAGAGCGCAAACCTCTGAATTATGAAAATGACTGAAGGAAAAGCAGAAACTTTGCACAGTTGAACAAATACAACCACGGATTTTTACGATTACAGAATTTCATAAGTTCATCAAATTCAGAATTTTAACTAGGAAATTAAGTTGTAGCTCAAGTGGTGAAATGAATGTAGTGAACTTTACATCATTACGACCAACCAGCCACAGCTCTATGTTAGCAGTTAGCCATAGAGCTAACCGATCATAGAATCCATCCCAACAGGACAGCCAATCACAGCAGAGCATCATCCTAGCATCAACCCTTTGAAGACTGCCATTATAACAGGCCACCTACTGTAGGTGTCTTCATGTTTTCTTTGCAGTAGAAGTCTCAAAAAATTTATTTTTTACCAATTCTTTAGCACCTTTGTTTTCAGGAAAATTTTAACTTTCAATATCTGACCATTAATTATCATTATTAGAAATAATAGATGCTTAAAACAGTGTGTATTAGTAAAAAAAGAAAAAAAACGGACTTGAAATTTTTAGCTCATTTATGATCAGAAACAACTGTAAAAGTCAGAAAAAACTTTTTGAGATTGCAAAAATAAACTTTCAACTATTTAACATCTACTCAAACATGCTTTTTGGTCTTCAGCGTTCAGTATCCATATCATGGCTTCATGTTTTTTGTAATTTCCAGGTGTTTTTTAGCCTGTGTGGAAGTCTCTGACACAGTTCCTTTCTACTTGTAATAGAGTCACACATTGGTGCCATAAAGTGTTATATAGTGTTGGAAAGCTCAGGACCTCTGCTTTTGAATACTGTGGATCATCATTTGAAGGTTGAAAGGTGAAAAATGCCGCACCGGAGAGATTACAGTTGTTAAAGGGTTAAACTGTAGCTACGTCTGTTTACTGATAATCTAAACAGAAACAAACAGTAGAGTTGGTGACTCTAATGTGAACTCTGTGTTCATATCAGTCAAACAACAGCAGAAACAAACCAACAGGTGGTTTTGAGTTTGACTTGAACCTCACTGGTCCATCCGTCGTGTCTCATATCGGACAGGTCTGGCACCGTCCACTCGTCTTCTGCAATAGTTATGGGAATGTTTTTGAGTTTGTGTGACTAGTTCTTGGGCATGACTGGATGCTGCGACAGTGTATTTGCAAAGTAATGTCAGGGCAGAAGTTGTTTTGGTGGAACATGTGCGTATGAGGAAGTACTGTGTGGAATTAAAATGACTACAAACGAAAACAGCCTAAAAAGGCGTGAATTTGTCAAAACCTGCCATTTTTAGGATGTAGTTGGATTTTGGACTTTCGGAGTGATACAACAGCGATAGAGGAAGGAATGAGAATGACAATGATCACACTGCACCACAGAAATATCCACTTCTGTCCCTGCAGAGAACATCCAACACACCACAACACTGGGTCGGTTCGATCTGCTTCTATACCAAACACTGAACACAGATGAACAGCCCATACAACCGCACTAGAAAAACAACACTGTACATGTGAGTTATGTCAAATAAGTTCATGCAATAATCCTCTATTCTTACAATAACAGTACAATATTTATTCAAACACATATGCACTATTTATAGACTTTCATAGATGTACACACTGTAAATACTATTAATATTATAACACTGTGTCTATTCATACTTTATGTAAATTTTTATTTTATTTTACTTTAGTTGTATTCTTATTTTATATTTCTTAAATTTTATATTGTATTTAATTATTTTACTTTTTTTGGTAATTTTATATCTGCTCTATTCTTACTTTCTGACGTATTAGGTAATCCATACTGTTAATATTGTTCATGTGTCTGTTCATATTTTGTCTTTTTCAAAAATTTTATTCTACTTAGTTTTACTCTTATTGTACTTTTGTATATTATATTTTCTGAAGTATTTGTTTTTATTCACATTGTTGCACTGGCTGGAGTAGCACAATTAAAATAAAGGCTATTCTATTCTATTCTATTCTACTGTATTCTCCCCTCCCCTCCCCTCCCCTC
>JAPQRQ010000009.1:26376118-26397478 GCA_037367365.1 Apogon talboti
CCTCCCCTCCCCTCCTCTCTCCTCCCCTCCTCTTATAAAAAGCCTGAACTTAGCCTTTAAGTCAGTCTTCATCTTGTTAGTCTCCATGTCCATGTTAATGTCAGCCTCAGACTCTTTTTCCTCACTGGTGGCATTCCTGACGTCTAGACAAACAAATATGACAAGAGTAAGCCCACAGCTTGGAAAGCTTAGATGTGATTATTTATACCTGTCAACTCTTGGTCTGTGTTTTATATGTGAACCTTTTATGGACAGTTCTTCTAAGAAACGGCTTCTGGCCATGCTATGATGTAGCCTGACTCCTTGGCCAAACCACTGGTAGTAAACATTATAGAAACTGGCATTAACCGGAGTGCTCAAACTGCAAAACCCTCATGTTATTTATTATATCATCAGCACTGTTGGCACAGGATTCCAGTCACAGGACAGAGATGCACCACACCGAAGAAATACAGAAGGAGAAGTGGAGGAAAACAGTCCTGCAGCAGAAACCGATCTGGGCTTTGGCGAAAAAATAAAGCAAAAACCAGTCAATCACCAGGAGAGTCACATTTGTGGAATAAATAAATGAAAATAAGGGAGCAAAACAAAACACAACAGCAACAAGTCAATCTATTTAAATGATAAAGCAGCATGTGTCTGTTTACAAGACATGAGCAATGATCATTTTCTCTGAAACACACAAGTGGGGAGCAGGCCGCTCATAAATCTGAGCAGAAGACATGCTGCGTCTCTAATGCTCTCCACAGACATGTTGTGGCTGTTCAGTACATGCAATGTCACAGGGCCAGATGGAGTAGCGCTATAAATTATCATTTTACATTGCCAGGGAAGAAGTGAAGTGGAGGCACGTTTGTTCAGACCCTGCACAGCCAATGTTGGAGAGCTAAAGCTGCACGGACCTAAACGCTGAGCCTGCTGACATGACCGTATGAATCAGATAAATGAGAGTAATCACATGATTAGAATAATCAGATCTGACGCAGTTACATGCCAATCAGAAATACCCTGGTTTAGACGTTTCAGTCCATTATTGGAGTATATACATATGTAAGACTCACACTTCCTGTTATTGTCTTCCATTTTCTACTATTTTAATTGTTTTTCCACACGTGCAGATGTAAAAGAATGAAATAAATCCAATTAACGGGTTATACATGCATGAAGACATGGGAGTGTTGGGGACAAATCCCAGTGTTAATCTGATTTATTATAATCAGATTACTGCTGTTATCTGATTAAACGGATCAGATTAGACTGTTTATATGATTAATAATAAGCTCCATGAATCAGATAATAATCAGAGTATTAGTATAATAATGAAAAGCCGATCTTTACCAGTATTGTCATAACGTCTGGGTTTGATTTTCTGACGTGTTGATTCAGATCTCATATCGTCACCTTCCTAAAATAACTGCCTGAGTCATTTTTTCAGATCTTTCAGGAAACACAAACACCCAACCACAAATTGAGTATTGAGTAAAAAAAAGTCATTTTGTCAAAAAAGTGTCAAACTCATTTTAGTTCAGGAGCCAAAATACAGTCCAATTTAATCTCAACTGGGTCAGACCAGTACAATAATAATAATAATAATAATATAATAACCTATAAATAGTTTATGTCTGTGTTTTAGTACAAAAAAGTGAAGTTAAATTATGAAACTGTTTACATTTACAAACTCTCCTGTCACAACAAATGTGAATAACCTAAACAACCTGATTTTGTAAAGGAAAATAAATGCAGTTTTAACAATATTATGTCTCAACTTATCGTTTATACATGTGCATTACGTCTGACAGATCACAGTGGATCTACAACTACACAAAACACTTAGTAACAGGTGGAATATCAGAACAATGTTGGAGATCAGAACTAAAATGACTTTGACACCTTTGACTGGTAATGTCGTATGTATAACTTTGGCACTTTGCAAATTCATCCCATGGGCCGTATTGGACCCCTTGGCGGGCCGGTTTTGGCCCACGGGCCGTATGTTTGACACTCCTGTCTTAGGCAAGTTGAGTCTTTGACTGCAGAGGAGTCCTAAAATTAAAAAACGGTGGTAAACTAGAATCAATGGTCAAAATTAACCAATATTTTCAGGTAAATGCGACTCAGTTTTGGGATCAGAGTTCTTTACCGAGGCCCAGGCTGCGTTCTGATCCACCGGCGCGACCGTCAGTCACTGTCCACATGTTCTGAGGGGACTTTGGTTGACAGACTCAGCGACTAATGGTGCTTTGCTCAGTAACACAGAATCCATCAAGATAAGCCCGGAGCCCCTGTTGAGCCCTGCCACACCACAGGGTTTTAGGGCCGTTCAGCCCCCCCCCCCCCCCCCCCCCCCCCCCCCCCCCCCCCCCCTCGTGACAGTGCCAGTCGGTCGTGCAGCTCCTTTTTTCCTACCACTGGTTTGTATCATAATTCATCTCCTAAAGTATGTGATGCTGCTTTTTCATCTTGGGGCTCACACGTGCACATCAGCCAAGCCACAGCTGACGCCAGGGAGCTACTGTAGGCAAAGAAAACACCGCGTACTATTACTTTCCCCTCGTGCCGTCTGCTTACGCCTTACCCCCCCACCCCCACCCCAAACAGCAGTCTGCTTCTGATTATGTGTGATCATCCTTACACTTGCCAGCTACGTTTCAGACTCATGGGACTCATTTTTTTCTTCAAATATGGCACCGATTCAAAAGGAATTACACTGGAGCTGGTCTAAGCCGTCATTAATTGCACTCACCAGCGCTCTGATATTCCTACTTGTTGTACAGAGGATTTACTTGTCATTACATTTCCGTGCTGCTGTGTCATGAATTTAAAGGATACTCTATTCCAGTGCAACACATGCCAAAAGATATGCCTCCACCAGTAGCACTCCATCCGTAATAACACACAATTGCAAATTAAAACTCCATTCATCAAGGAGGGTTGAGCCTGTTTTTGTGTAATCACTGAAGTTGGCAGCAAATTGAAGATAAGTGGTATTAAAAAGCAGCATTTATAACTTAACCAGGGTCAGACACACCTCATCACAACCTGTAAGGGAACAGCATTGTGAGTTTTTGGCGTTTGTTACATCACTTTATGACCCACAAATACAACAACAACATCACATAATGGGAACTATTACTTTGATAAATGGTAATGGGCATGCAATTTAGGAAATACAATGAAAAATGAACCTCTGTACTTTCCTTAAACACTGGCAGAGAATACGGCATTGTGCCCACAGATCCATCGAGGACGGACTTTATACGAAACGGTGGAAAGCAGAGTTGAGGATGGTGTGTTCGTGCTGTCAGTGGTTCACGATACTTATTTTGGGCGAAGCTGTGAAACCGTATTTCCCTCAAACATGAGGAAAACACATCTAGGAATGAAATTTGATAGCGTTTGAGTTCTGATTTTAATTATGGGATATGCAAAACGCTGGAATAACGTTAACGATCATATAATAACATGTTAGGCTACATTAACGAGGCAGGTCATTATAGTCGTATCAGTAAATGTCCTGCAATATGAGACCCTCCCCATCCCACAGAGGAGTCGGAGGTCACCGTCAGCTGCAGAAAGAACAAGAAACTAATTACATCTGTTGTGAAATTCAGCGTAAAGTAACAAGTGTTGAAGTCTAGGGAGAACTAGTGAGAAGGAGGCGCAAAATACCATGAAAATATGAAGTTTAAGCATTAAAATGTCATTTATTTTTTAACACTCAAGCCTTAACTTTTACAATAAAATAAAGTGCTCAGAAAATGTACATATATTCAGAATTATATGCAGTTCTAGATAAGAGCTCTAAATGTAGTGTCGTGAGATAACTTTTGTTATGATGTTGCACTATATAAATAACATTTAATTGATTGATTAAGATAAATCTTTATTGTCTTTGCAATTATACTTTGTACAATCATAAAATAAAACTAACACAAAATGGAAACTGTCCCACGTCTGTGCAGAAAACACATGCAACATCACAATATACACAGAAGAAAATTACAATGATCACAGAATAAAAATACATACATAATAAAATATAGTGTACTGTATTATTAGCAGAAGAACTATGGGTGAGGAAATATATACTGCTATACTAATAGGATATTATAATAGTAATAATATAATAATCATAATAATCATCATCATCAAAAACATTTAAAAAAATAATAATGATAAATGTTTTAGGGTCAGATGATTTACTTTAGGGGTTAAATATGATTCGTCACGGATCCAGGCGTTGGACAGGTTAACTTTCCCACACGGATGGTGTTTTAGAAAGTGGATACAAACCAGGATTCCTGAGATAACACACACACACACACACACACACACACACACACACACACACACACACACACACACACACACACACACACACACACACTCGCGCACACGTCCTAGCTCCTCCGATGGGATCCCAGGGTGGAACACATCATCTGGCGGTCCAGGAGGTTGCAGGAGCCGGTCGCGTCATGGATGGGCGGCGCATTGACAGAGCGCGGAGGGTGTTTTCCAGCTTTAAAAGCTCCGAAGGCGGCCCCTATGACAAACAGAGCGGCGTCATCGACCTGGGGAGACTCTAGAGGACCTTCACTAGGCTGAAAGGCTTCAGACTCACCTCCGGTCCGGTGCCCTCCGCAGCTCTACCTGCACATTCACCAGGACGCGTGATCCGGTGCATTTAGCGCACCGACGGTTCCGACGCACACTTCCACCAAGTTGTCGCGCTGAGTCCTTTACGAATTATGCTTTTATTTAACGGTGTGTGAAGTCGAGTGTCTGTTGCAGTTCTATCACCGGTGACAGCTCGGTACGGTCTGACAACCGGGGAAAGTTGCGCATCGCTTGTTGAATGCAGGATACCTTCTGCGTCAGCTTGAATTCCAAGTTCAGCTTTGGAGCAGCAGCCGCGGAGGAGCGGATTCTCCAGCTTCTGTCCTCTGTCACCGCAGATATGAAGTCAGCAGAAGAAGGTAAATACAACACTGCATCAACTTTGGATCCATGTTTCATCCACGGAGATGGCTTGGTTCGGTTGGCTGAACTCTGACTTTAGCGCATGGAAATTCAATGCACAGGGTTTTTGTGATCTAATAAGGACATAAATGAATACGGTCACCTCTTAAGATTTGGGGGAAATGTGTTGACTGTTAAAGTAACATTCAGTCACTTTAAAGAAATAGTGTTTCATCTTTTTATCTGACTTTTCCCCCTAAGGCTGTAATTGTCAGACTTTTCACCCCCTCGTTTCAGCTCTGCATGAGAATTACATTAGCACTTGCACAAAACGTGTTGAGTGTCATGCACCTATTCTGCACCGACACCATTAGGTGTCTCCAGCTGTCCTCGCAGGTGTCTGTCATCAGCGCGCTGCTGAATTTCTGTCGACGGGGGTTACACCTCCACCGTCACCTGCTCTCACCTTTCCCAGAGGTGCATGTCAAGGTCTGCTGATGGGAGGTGTGTTGGTGTGGTCAGAGGTCAGGGGTCACCGGCTCTGAGGGGGTCTTAAAGGTTTATTCGCTGATAGTCTTGTTTTCATTCAGTTTTATAGCGCTGATGTCACTTTGTTTTGTGGATTTGGGATTTTCTTGTCGTCTTTGAGGTTTCAGATGGACGGGTGCAGGCTCTATTATTATTCATTTCAGTCCCTCAGACCTAAGCCTTATAATCAGTAACAGACGTGTGTGTGTGTGTGTGTGTGCGTTCAGGGATGCCGGCTATCTTCCTTGACAAGGAGATGTCTGTATGTAACCACACACAGCTTTACCAGTGCGCTGAGGGCTGCTGTATCACCGCACAGACTCACACACATACACACGTACAGATCCACAGACTCACACACATACACACATACAGATCCACAGACACACACACATACACACATGTACAGATCCACAGACACACACACATACAGATCCACAGACACACACACATACACACGTACAGATCCACAGACACACATACAGATCCACAGACACACACACACATACACACATGTACAGATCCACAGACTCACACACATACACACGTACAGATCCAGACACACACACACACACATACACACATGTACAGATCCACAGACTCACACACATACACACGTACAGATCCACAGACACACACACATACAGATCCACAGACACACACACATACACATATACAGATCCACAGACTCACACACGTACAGATCCACAGACACACACACATACACACGTACAGATCCACAGACACACACACATACAGATCCACAGACACACACACATACACATGTACAGATCCACAGACTCACACACGTACAGATCCACAGACACACACACATACACACATACAGATCCACAGACACACACTGGACTGGTTTAGTGCCAGGGCTCAAACTCAGCCATGTGCGATAAGTGGCCCCGGGGTCTTAGTTCCAGAGGCTGCAGATGACTTCTATGGGCGACCACCTATCTCTCCCTGAGGTCCCGTCAGTCTGAGCCCGGCCTAGACCACAATTCCCGTGGATAAACCCGTCCATTCTTTAGTCACGCTGGTTTGCTTGTGGGGAGAGAGTGTTTTGATCTTGATAGCATAATTGAGAAAAATTGTGGAGGACAGAGAGAGCACGCTATAATCTGTGTGATAGTGTTTGCAAATTAACTCTGCTTACACCGCATGCTGAATGCACTGCAAACAACTGACGGAGCAGTGCTTTTATATTGCAAGAGTGACTCATTTTATTTTTCTTTCATTTGCTTCACCCCACAAATTATGATCTGGTCTAAAGTCGATAGTTCAGCAGATGTGACGCGTGTCACTCGGAAAAGCCAAGTTTCAGAATCATGCAGCAGAGAGTGAAAGCCCCAGTGTGTTTGAGTGGGTGTACTGAAGTATATTACAGCACAGTGCACTGATCGGGCATGCATTCTGAAGGAAAAAAAATAACAGCTGCAGCTCTCAGGAAAGTCAGTCCAGCCAGACAAAAGGCAGCGACTTAATGCTAAAATGTACTGTAGACTTTCTGAGGCAGAGATGGGTTTCCAGAATGAGGAGCAGGAGTTTGATTTCAGCTGCGTGTTTGAGTTGAGCCGAGGCGTCCAGCATCAACCCGATGAAGGTGCGTTTGACTGTTATCTTTTATTCCACCGAACGGAGACACTGCCTCTGGAACACGACTCCAGAGTGTGTGGCCTGACATTTAGCTCTGATAGACAAATTACGGACGACTATTTTAGTCCAGATTCTACAATAACTTAAATAGTTAAACTTCATTGAACTTGTGGTATATTTAACCTGTGTGATGCACATCACATAATCACCTCTGAAAATAAACACTCACAGACTAATTTTAGACTGCCTGCCCACATATTAAGTTGTGTGTGACAGATTCATCATTTCATGTGATGCATAGCGTTGCGGTTGACTAATATAGCGGGCTACATGAAGGGGAATGCCCTTCAGACTGAATGGTATTCATTCTGTGACCACTTTTACCGGCATTGACATTATCAATAACAGACAGAGTTGAGGTGTACATGTGTGAATGCAGCCCACAGAGTAACAGAGGAGACGGACCTGCTGTAACTGCACTGGCCTCCGTCTGCCTTTACCTGTCATTACACTTGTCTCCTCTTTGCTTTCCTTGTGTATTTGCTTGTGTGTGTCTTTGTTGGTGCATCTGTGTGTACCGCTACAGCAAACTCTCTTTGACTTAATCACAAGCTCGGAGCGATGCAAGAGTGCTGTCAGTTTTCCACAGGGGAGGGCCTAATTCACTCAGTGAGTGATGCAATCAATCAAATAAAGCATCCATCAGCGCTGCTGGAGGAATTCCTGTAGAGTACATATGACAGCAGGGAGTGCCAAGTAGAGTCTCAGAGTGGCTGTGCAACTTGTGACTACACAGCAACCACATACAGTAACATCTGAGATGATTGCTAAGCTTCTCCAGATGTTTATAAAGTACAGAAAGAGGTACTGGTGAGTTTTGTGAGGGGGCATTGTTCTGAAACATAACCAGAGATAATTACTCCCATAATGAAATGAGTCTGAGTACAGAAAGTTGTACTTCATATTTTCATGTTGTCCTATGTTTTTTTTTTTCCTCAGACGCTTATAGCTACACACCAAACGTCAGCCTGTCCCTTCCGCTGGGCATGGGAAACCCCTGCCTGGCCACGCAGTACCACACCTTACAGAACAGCCCGGTCATCTCAGTCACCTCCTGCCACCAGACGGGCTACAGCCTCCAAAACGACAACCACGCCCCCTCCGGCTACTATCTGCCCCATGGCCTGCGACCCAATGGGGCGCCGGCTCTGGAGAGCCCCAGAATCGAGATCACTGCCTACAGCCAGTATCCGGAGGATGAAGTAGAGGAGAGCAGCAGTGAGGACAACATCATCAAACGAGGCGTCAACTCCATCGTGACGCTGACGCTGCCCAACGCTGAAGGTTACCGTGACCCCAGCTGCCTCAGCCCTGCCAGCAGCGTTTCCTCACGCAGCTGCAATTCTGAAGCTTCTTCCTATGAGTCCAGTTTCTACAACTACGACAACTCCCCACAGAATTCCCCCTGGCAGTCTCCCTGTGTGTCCCCCCGAGGCTCATCTTCGCTCCTGTCTTGCCCTCTTGCCAGCGGTCCTGTCGCCTCCCCCCATCATTCCCCCTCCACCTCCCCTCAGATAGGAGCGGTGGCTGAAGAAGCCTGGCCGGCTCAACCTCGCGGCTCCAGGCCTGACTCTCCATCCGGCAGTGGTGGTGGCGGGGGCAACGGCGGTATAGGGAAAAGAAAGTACAGTTTCAATGGTGCTCCCTACCATCAGACATCCTGCTCCCCCACCCAGTCTCCCACCCCCTCCCCCCATGGATCCCCCAGGGTCAGTGTCACCGACGAGAACTGGCTCGCCAACACCAACCAATACACCAACTCTGCGATAGTGGCTGCCATCAACGCCCTGACCACCGATGGGGTGGTAGACATGGGGGAGGGGATCCCAATCAAGACACGTAAGACCATGCTGGACCATTCCCTCTCCATGAGCCTGAAGGTGGAGCCTGGCGGTGAGGAACTGAGTCCTGAGGGGGAGCTCTGCCACGAGGACTATCCTTCTCGTCTGGGCCTCAAAAAGGAAATCTACGGTGGGGGATTCCTGGATGTGCCTCAGCATCCGTACTCCTGGTCTAAACCCAAGCCTTACCTCAGGTATGTGGCACTGCTCTGCTTACTCAGACCCTGAACTTAGAACTGCACAAAAGTTAAACATGCATTTACTAAATAAATGGATGAAATACCAGAGCTGCAAAGTTTTCTGAAACTGTTGCTGTAGAAAAAAAAAAAAAAAAAAAACGAAAAACGGCAACTGCTGCCTTGAAATTGGTCTGACAAGGCATTGAAGCACACATTTAGAGTCAGATTTACAGTTTGAGAAAGTTCAGGACTCCATTCAAACTTCCAGACCGTGTAAACAGTCTGTCTAAGATGGCCTCATTGTCTTTCCTTACTTTGTGTCTCCACTTTCAGACTTTTAGTGTTGCTGCAAAGACATAGTAGTTTGACCTCTGTATCTTCAAAGCCCATATCAAAAGGCAGAAATCCAAAAGTTTCATGCCCCTCACTTCCAAAATTATTCTCCTTGAAGTTAAAAATTACTTCCTGAATCATATTTCACACGAAGGAGTTGTGTGTACGTTTCACAACACACAGTTATAATATTCACCTACCTATGCCACTGATTTTTTTTTTTTAAAGTGTTTTTTTTTTCTTCTCCAGTTGTGTCCGGGGCTTTTTTTTTCTGAGCCAATAACACACTTTCCTGTCGGAAATCAAGTGTTTGATTAAGATAGGGAGCAACAGGAAGTAATGGTGACAGGCCTGGCTGAGGGGGAAGCAGTCTGCGGGTTAATCAGCCGGCTCGCTGCCCTGGTCTGTCACGCCGCCGGCCCATCTCTCCCTGTGTAGCTAACGTGATGTCATGCACTGACTGGGCAGATAAAGTCCTGCAGGGGGAAATCAGTTCGTTTTGGGTCAACAAACAGCCCGCAAGTTCCACAACGATGCCAGAGATTGGTTTCAGTCAAGCCACCCTTCAGGTCAGGGGTCTGCGTTTACCAGGCATCCGGCATAGAGAAATATTGTCTTGCACATGTTTGTTTTGGTTTAGATATCTCCACGGTGTTCACATGGGAAGCTCCGACTCTCCATCTCGAGAACAATGATGTTAAGGGAGGCCAGCTGTAGCTCTGAGAAACAGATATCACGCTTCGAGCCTGGCTGACCCTGTTTTAGAGTAAAACTGTTGTTTTCAGCGCTGATGTGGCTCTCCTCTTTAATTTTACAGTTACCAGTTCAGAAAGGATAATAATTGTATCAAAGGCCAGGCTGATTGCCAGGATGTGTGAAATTTGTTTTTGTGCCCTAGAAATGTCTTTCCTCCCACTGTCACTGTGTCTGTTTCCACCTGTCACACCATAATACAAAACACATGAGGCTTTAAACCAGGGCACATTCTGCTCTCATTTATTTTTTCATAAAATGGCCACTAATTATTACCCAGGCCTGAGGAATTAGGCACGTCAGTGAATGACTTCAATTGATTAGATTACAGACAATGATGGAATGGAGAAGGACCAAGCCAGTTGGATTTCACAAAAGTGTCCTAATTTGCGGCTAATTTAAAGCAAGTTTAGAAGTTTTTTTGATAGTTGGTAGTGATGGGTCCATGGAAAACCTCACAGTTTGTACTTTGGCAAATCAAATGTGACTTCAGTTTTAAGAATAGAACAGAGAAAAATACACAAAAAGACATTCAGCCTCCATGTGTCTCAGTGTTTTTACTCCAAACAAATAAGAGATGTGCAAATGTAAAACATTCACTTCCTTATTTTTTTAGGAAAGAATAACTAAGCATCGTCTGAAGAGCACACATGGTACACATCTACCATCTTCATAATGTTTATTTATATCAATCACTGGCTCTGGCTACAAACTGTCAATCAGCATTTTAAGGATTTGTTCCTTTCAGTTCATAACAGTCAGTGTATGATGTTGTTGCAGCCCTTCTCTGCCGGCCCTCGACTGGCAACTCCCATCATGCTCTGGGCCGTATAACCTCCAGATAGAGGTCCAGCCCAAGTCCCACCACAGGGCCCACTATGAGACCGAGGGCAGCCGAGGGGCGGTGAAGGCTCTGTCCGGAGGTCACCCCGTCGTTCAGGTACGCCACCAACACCACGCGTACCCTGTTTTAGAGTCAGAGCCTTAAAGTGGAACTCAACCGCTCTAATCTAAATGCACTTTATGTGGAAGGGGGTTCACTTCTCCTTTCAGACTCACTGGGCTCAGTTATGTATTTATGAGACATAAGCTTTATGTGTTTTTATCTGTGTAATAATTTGCTGTCATTACGGCAGAAGCATACGGTGATTCACGGCAATTTTTCTTTTCCAATAAAAGCTACTGATTCGGATGTTATGACAGCTTCCCGGAGTCGGAGCCACCATGCAGTTTTGTTCATTATTCTGGGCTCCGGAGTTCTCTTGACATATTTATCTCTCTTCTTTTGTCTTGGTTGGTATATGCTCTTGTGTTTATAAGCAAATATTAAGGAAATCTTAAAAATAGTAGAGGTCTAATGCTGGAACAGCGCCATTTTCTTTAATTCAAGCTCTGCCAAAACGAGAGAAATCATATTAGACTCATACAGGATATACCAAATAATCTGATTTATGATGCCTGTCTCACTATATCAAGGTTTTCATCAGTAAATTAAAAACCACTGTAAAAGAAACAGGGCACTGTGCCAGTAGCATGATATTTTCTACATTTTATGAAGCTCTTCAAGTCTGTTTTGTAACTTCTGCCTGAAGCAGCTCAGTGTCCACACACCACGGTCTATGCTTCTCTATGCGCTTGTAAGCTGTGATATTAATGTTCCCTGAAGTCGGGAGTCAATCTACTGCTGTAAAAGGTCGCTCAGACCAGCAGCAGAGCATACTGACTCAATTAGTATAGAGCAGGACCATCGCCTCTCACTATTGTACTTGGCCAACACTTAAAGTGCACACGTCAGTCTCAGCAGGCGCGAAGCACAGAGCTCCATTCTCTGCTTCACTGTCATCACACTGTGCTGACATCTTGGTTTACTCAAGGTGGAGGCCTAGCAGTGTGTGCTATATGCCTGTTCTTATGGTTAGGGACTGTTTGCATGAGAAATTAAATAACCATATGAATCCAGTCACATACTTTGATAGTTTTCCTATAGATGCTAATTGAATATATTGATGCTAGCTCTAATTTATCCTATGAAAGCAGCAGCCGAAGCAAACGCTGCACCTGAGAAAACGTTTTGGGCCAGTACAGCTTAAGGTTGGTGGTCCATCTCCATCCAACACCCAGACATTTTTAACACCACAGCTGTTTTGTAAATAGATGTTGTCAGCACATCCTGGTCTGCTCAATGTCAAATGCATTTGACAGCTGTCAGCCAATGTGTCGAGACAAACAGGCCTGTCAACTTTCAGGTTTTCTCTGTAAATATGGGTAATTATTCCAATTCATTACAAACCTTTGTATATCAACATGCAGGTAAATCAAACTCGCTGCCCTTCATGCTGCAGAGGCTAAGCAGGCCTCTGCCGTGCACAGCTGTGGCAGGTGAGACTGGTTTTGATTTTGTTTCTGACTCAGTCTGAGGGTAAAGTCATGACTAAGTGTCCTGTGTGTTTCTCTGTATGTGGTGTTGTCCAGATATAGACTGATGACTGGGGTTGTTTATTTCATACTACACAGGCACCAATGTATTCCCATCTTTGAGAGGATGTTTTCAAGCCTTACTGCCTATGTTGAGCAATTACTAGTAAGTAGTAGTCATGAAGAAAATATGATGACAGCTGCTTTACCGGCACACCTCCCTCTACTCACATAGCTCACATTTTACTCTTCCTTTTTGGCGAGGAGTGATTTATGCCTCTGATTTTGCGTGTGCATTTAATGGGGTTATCTCACAGGTTTCATAACAGTGGAAACCACTGGAAGCATGGCAGCTGGCAGAGAGATTAATCTATAAATATTGGGCAATCAAGTGTGTTGGAAGATGAAATATAGCAGAAAGTGCTGTGCCTTTAGGAAGTTTTTGTTTGGACTCTAAAATCTCCCATAAATCTGACTGTCTTATTGCTTATCACTGTTCTTTCTTGTGGTGTTGTTGTAATCGTAGAGGATAGGGTATGCTGTGGTCCCCGGTGCCCTGTGGTAATGAGTGGCAGGAGCTGCATCGGTGAGGTGCAGTCAAGGAGAATGAGTCAATAATGACATGGGGGCATGGGTCTAGGAAGCAGCTATGGAAGTGTGTTTTTGTGTGTGTGTTTGTACTTAAGAGTGGAGCAAGTGAGGAGAAACATGGGGGGGGGGGTGGTCACCAGGCAGCTGGGGCTTGGCTCGGCTGCCCCTGGAGATGCTCTGCATCCTGCTGATTAGGGCCTGGGTGGCCCTGAGGTTGGCTGAGCATGGCAGTGGTGGGGGTGTTGGGTTGGGGGCGGTGTATAGGAGTCAGAATCCCGGCACCCGTCGGACACCGCCCTCCCTTTTCCATGCACCGGTGCCTCCCTCTCTCCCTGGGGGGCCTGAGGATGTCGCTCTACATGAAGCGTTCATCCTTCACCCATCTCCCAAACCCACAGCAGCAGGCCTCCCTCCATTTAAACCTAGTCATCCACAGCCCTGTTGTTTTTAGCTCATGGATGATCAGACAAACGTGCGATAAGTGGTGGTGACGTGTATTGGAAAGCAACACTGAATGAAAAAAACAGCAAGATGAAAAACATTAAAGGATACAGTGTTTCTACAGCCTCCACGGTCCCCGGGAGGAACAGTAAGTGACACATAGTCAAATGAAACCCTCAGCTGATTATTTACTGCTGTCTCGCTATCCAATAACAAGTGGAGGCAGTTTCGAGACAAATAAACTGGAAAGTTGAACAGCTCCGATGTTTATCATCATCTTGACGAACAGACTATTTTCTCTTTTTTGTGATCACCAGCTCTGTTACTCCATTTGTACTGTGTAAAACTTGTACTTCCTGCACCAGCTCAATGCGTTATGTGTTCCATCTCTCATATCTCAATCATCTACTCTGTCCTCACTCTTCAACCTTCACTCCCATCCTCTGCATCTGCAGCCTTTTAACCTCCACTCTTAAGTTTGGTCCACTTTCTGACCCCCACGGCTGCTTTTCCACTTTATTTACTGCAGCAGACCACAGCACCATTAAGGGGATCCAGGGTACTATATCGGCTCCTCTCACACTGTTCCAGACGCTTCCCTCTCTCACCACAGCTATGTCAAACGTCTAAAGGATGATTTTCAAAGTTGTGCTCAGGAAAAAAAACAACAACCTGGTCTACCTTCACTTAGAATATCACCGAGACTTTGATTGATGGGTTTTTCCAGAGAGAAATTATATTGCATAATTTTCATTGAGATTATAGTGACCAAGGACGTGACCCGGCTGCGATCTAAAATGTGGGTTGATTTGGAGACGTTGCAAAGGCTTTCGGGCTGAAATTGAGTCAGGAAACGCACAGACATCCGCTTGGCCCTTAGTAACAGCAGACAACAACACCTGTGGCGTATTAGACCTATTGCACAGCATGCAGCGCAGTCCTGCATATGGCTAGTTCATATGGGATAATGACTGGCCTATAGGGCTTTAACCCTCATACATTCTCTCACCCACTCTCTCATTAAGTCTAAAGCAGCAACAGACATGGTGTAATTTCAACAGGATGTGGCCATCATCCCTATTAACGTGTGCGTGACTTAATACCCATCTCCCTTCCACTGCAACTGTATGTAATGCACATCAAATTTGCAGTATGTTTCCGCCACAGCGACATGAAAGACCTTCGCAAACATGTGCTTGCTTCTTCGCATGTGTGGTTTCACCTTGAGATCCGGTGTTGGCTAGCTGCATAATGTCTTAAAGAAACCTCATGATCTACACAACCCTATATTGTCGATGCTAATTGCTCATTAAATGTTGTTCAGTCTGGTGTTTGATATTCAGAATGCTTGGTGTACCCTGAAGTGCTGTTAGAGCTCAGTCAGGCCTATTATTCATTGCCCAAAGGGGTATTTATGCCACTCTTAAATTGTGGTTCTCCTTCTGCAGGGTTTCTCTTACACTGGTATTGGGCTACCACTAATTACCAGTTAATAACAAGTGGAAAAAAATGCAGTGAAATGTGCATCGTTGTCGCTGGTTTGAGGCGATAACCAGAGAGGCCACAGATTTATGAGGTAAGACACCGTTGGGTGGTTGTGCTCCTGGGGGGGCACAGCAGTTGTCCCTGCATCGTCTTACTCTAATGCTCCGTAAGTAAGGGTTGATATTTCTTATGGAAAGCCTCGCTGGTGACAAAGCCGTACTTTTTATATGTATTTTGGACCCTCGCTGGTCTAGACATGGGCTAACGTTTGAAACCTTGCCCTAAATGACATAACTCTGGAGTTCTCCGTTCAACACAAACTTTGAGGGATATGAATGTTTGGTTGCTTATAAAAAAGAGAAACATTTGGAGCTATGGAAACGCAGCACGTTAAGAGATTGCATATGTTGCCTGTGCATTGAATATGGGGCACTGGAGAGATTAGCAGGGCGATGGAGTAAAGTCTGGAAGGGGAGACAACTTGGATGAGTGTACATTTAATTGGGTACAGCAAAGGCTGGCTGTGCGACTGTCAGCACTTGACAGAGGGAGAGGAGCGTGATAATGGGAAAAGGTCTGAATCTGCTGTTGTATTTCTCCTCCCCCCCTCAGTCTCTCCCCTCCTCTGCAGCTTTCAGTCATCTTCTTCTTACTTCTCCCCAATTCTCTGCGCCACGTGGACTTCTACGAGTCATGACATTTCTCCAGGCAGTGATGAAATCACTCCAGCCCACTCCAGTCCTGTAGACTGTATTCACACTCAATTTCTAGTCAGACACATCAAATTTACCACCAAGTAATTATTCAACAGAGCATTCAACTCCATTATTTTCTATTGAGGCCAGGTGCAGGTAGGACCGACAATGTCAATACTTATGGAACGGAGGAAAACGGTATGCGGATCAGCTAAAAAAACACCTTCTATGACCTTCGGTGATTTATTACAAATGATTTTCACTGAGAAAAATAACTTTTTAGCTCCGGCTATACTGATGATGCTGGTGTCACTGTGAACCCTCCTCTCCTTTTTAAGCTCAACAACCTCACATATCAACACAACTGACCCAGACAATACAGCTGCATACAATTATACAATTAATGCATCAGCTGCCATATCCACAATGTTTTACTTGAGCCTGGAGCTATCAAAAATGGCTCGTGCAACAGTGGCTTGTGGTGTGAGGTGTAAATGGATCTAGCTTAAACAGTGGCAGAAGTTGGCACACCGAAACAGCTGCAAATCAAGGCTGGATTCGAACTTGGTTTAGATTATCTCAAAATAAATATACAGTACGTGTGCCAGAGAGTCTGCAGTTTCAGCTCAAAAAGCTCATCTGTTGAAAATTAGCTGCTCTCTGGTTCAACCTTATTGGCAGAATTAGACACAAATACAAAGCTGAGGTCACAGGTGTGTGCGAAGCCTCTTTCGTCTGCCCGCTCTTAAACTTTATGACACTATCTCAGCTCTCCCCAATTTTATTCCTCCTTTGAGAATAAAATGAAGAAGTAAGTTTTGCACACTGCTCGTGGTGTGCGTTTGAGTGAGCATCGCCGAAGTTTAGTGGAAGCAAAGGGCGGCTGAAGGGAGAGGGTCAGGGGAGCACATATGGTAAAAGAATCGGGGGAGGTTGCCTGGGGGGGGGGACTCGACCGCCTTACTTTGCTGCTGGGAAGACCAGCGTCACCAGGAGGACTACCTGACCTCATTAATCACTTCCTCTCCTCCATGAGGTCATGATGGCTTTGAGTGAGGACGCCACCATCATTGTGCGCTACCGCAAGTCGAGTGAAGGGATAAAGACCCCCTCCCTCCTGCCTCTCTTGTGGGCCTCCACGCAGCCACGTGGCGGCTGAGGTAATGGTTGGAGGTCACCGAGACATCCAGAGAAGTCTACTGAGGCAAAAGTGACAGACGACACGGCTTTGTAACGTGGCTGCCTGCGTTTTATTAAATCATAAGGGAACGTCATGCAATTTAACGCTCCGGTGTTTTAGATTTGTACCTCATGGTCCACCATAGCAGTCTCACGAGTCAATACACCAGTAACTGGTAGCATGTGCGGCTATGGATAATTACCTCTGGTGACACCATAAGTAAAATATAACAAGCAGAGCGGGGTCTGCCGGTGAGATCACCACATAGATGAAGTGGTCCCTTGGGAATCCAAGACTTCAAGAAGCTCCTGACCTCGGCCTAACTCACTGATGACTAGCATGTGTGACTAGCGCACAGGTCAAGACAGCTGCTAGAGACACTATGTGGAGCTCAAGAGAAAAATAGGACGATTGGAACTAAACTTGAATGACAGCCTTAGTTTTTCCTTCTTTGATGTCTGAATCAGAGAGGAAAGCCAGATAACCACTGCTGCTTAGATTATTGAGACATATGGATATGTATTATACCCTAATGACAAGTCATAGGGCCCTTTCATATTCATCAATTAATACTGAAAAATGCAGAACTACAAAGAAAAGAAACATACCCACGACCTCGTCCCAAATCCACAGACGAACAGTATTTAATCTTCATGATTATTGTCAGGCCAGACAACGTTTAATACATTATCCAGACGGATGTGTTCCCTTGGTGTCCATGACACTTTAGCGCTAATTTCCATAGACTTCCACTGACGTACCTCTGCAGCCTTCCACCAGTCTTCCTCTTCCTCACACCCCTATTCCTGACCAACCTCACAAAAGGTAATTATAAACCCATTAATCAGATTATGTCATAGGTTACATGTGGTCTGCATTTTGTTATATGACTCAGTCTGCTAGATAAACAGCAGAGGTCTTTTATTCCATTCGATGGTACCACTGTTTTCACTCGGATGGAGCTCAAAGAAAATTGGTCTGAAGTGATGTGCTGGTGTGCGCTGGGTAATTGACCAATTTATGACCAGCTTGATTTTTCAGATGACCGTGGTTTTAGTCAGATCCAGTCTTGAGTAACTGATCCCTAGAATGTCGGTAAAATGTCACGTGTCAAGTAGCCACCTGAGTGGATCCACGGCGGTCCAGCTGGTCTTCTCGCTCTCTTATTTGCCAGATGGATTCGTACTTTTCTGAGCAGTTTTTAGGTTTGAAGAGATGTATAAACTCTAACCAACATCCGTCCATTTGACCATACGACCGCTTTGCACCACGAAAAGCAAGCATATCCTGGGAGGTCCATAGTGTGTAAGACTTGGTTCTACCAGAAATCCACATTTGGTCGGCAAATTATTCTGGTCAGAAATCACACACAAAGTATCAGTTGTCCTTCGCCACAGAGAGGAATCTGTAATCCTGCCTGAATGTTCATACTTTTGACCCATTACACACTTGCTTAAATCATCAAATTCTGTTACTTTAGACGCTGTTAGAAAATGATCCAGGGATGCCTAATGTAAATTGGCAGCTCCAGTTTACATTTGAAGTGCCGTTGACCCCAAAGTCAACACTACTTCTTAAACTATGCATGGCCTTGGCGTATTTTTTCTGCCTTTTTTTTTTTTTTTTTTTTCGAGATTTGATCTTTTTATTAGCTGAGCAGTAGCAGCTAATGGAGGCCTGCTAGAGGAAGTGGTACTTGTTTGAAGTGGTGGTTCTGATACAGGAGTCTCTTTCATCACAGTGGGACATAGTCTCTGAGCCTTAATGGAAATCATAATGCATGTTCATAACTGCCCAAAGGCTCGGCGGCCGGATCCTGTCTGCATGTCGAGCTCCGTGAAGTTTCTACTGTTAATATTCAGGCGTGAGGTTTAGTGAGTTGACAATTACTGTTTTGCCCAAAAGTAATGTTTTTTACTGTTGTACCATTAGTTATGACAGTTAATATATTTACAGTAATAGAAAAGTCCTGGAATGTTCTGCATCACCTTCCTTAAATAAAAGCTATTTATGTGTTCAGAAGATTTATTCCTCTTTAATGTAGGGATTGTAGAATTTTTAGCCAAAACCAATTTTTAAAATGACATTTTAGCTGGTGATTTCTGCTTCTAATTTTGTTTTTGTTCTTATTTATCCCGTCTATAACAAAGAAATAAAAGAAGTTCCTAATTAAAGTTTCGGTTCATCATGACATTCATTATCTTTCAAGTCAAATGTACAAATGTATGAAAAAACCTTAAATATACCATGATAGACTGTCTGACACTGCCATCGGTGAAAAAACGTGACATGATGATGTCAGTGTTGGTCTATACTGATGTATGCATCTGTGCTTTCATGTGTTATACTTGTAATAGAAGAACAGCAAGATTTTTGGAATACTATTAAAATAATATATCTAATTGACCTCTTCATTGGAAAAACTAATGATCATCCAGTTTCCTGTGGCATTTTTCCATGCTGTAAATCTCATATTAATAACATGGAAATGGGAAATTAATAATGAACCTTATGAAGTGTGAGATGTTCAGCTTGTGGCAGACTGAAGATGGTCGGCCTTGTTTCTTAATTTGTCTCTACAAGGGTCACTTTCCTGTGAGTCGTTGTCTGGGTTCTGTGTGGGCGCTGTTTTAATGGCAGCAGCACCGTTTTAATGAACAGTGAAGTGGTAGAAATCCAGCCTCTGTATCAGCCTCCAAGTCGACTTTACCCTGGAGAGCCCAAGCCCAGACAGCCTCAGAGACATCAAAAGTTCTTTCACCTTCAGCTCAAGGAATGTAGAACTACTTTAAAAAAAAAAAAAAAAAAAAGAAGAAAAAGGCAAAGACCACTGAAAAGGGGTCTCCAACTCAACCAAAAAACAAACAATGAAAAGGGGCTTATTTTTGCAGCCCTACCACCATGTCAACCCTATCATTAAAGGCCTCTTTAACTATCAGTAGCTGATGTGCATTCAATGTGTATTTCCTAAATGAGGGGTTGCCTGAGATGGGGGGTCTTAAAACCTGATGTTGGCTCTCACCTGGGTTTCTTTGTTGTCCCGCCAGCTTTATGGCTACATGGAAAGCGAGCCGCTCACCCTGCAGCTGTTCATAGGGACCGCAGACGACCGCCTCCTGCGACCACATGCCTTCTACCAGGTCCACCGCATCACCGGGAAAACCGTCTCCACCGCCAGCCATGAAGTCATGCAATCCAACACCAAAATCCTGGAGATCCCTCTGCTGCCTGAAAACAACATGAGAGCCATGTGAGTGCTCCTGATCCGCTATCCATCTTTTTCTTTCCACATTTTTCTCTAGGAACCACTGCTTTAAAAAAAAAAAACACACAAAAGCACAGTTTCACTCTCTCTCTCTCGACACCTTGGTCTTTACTCTACAAACAGAATGCCTGATGATAGCTACTGTACAGTGCACTCGTCTATATAGCACTTGAAAACTGAGTTATTTCACCCCAGGAGATGCAAGAGCTTAGTGAGTGAAAGAGTAGTCAGTGTATTTTACTCTGTTTTGACACTTGGAGAAACTTGGTAAATGGGAGTGTGGTAAGGGTTAAGAGTGCAGAGCTGCAAGGGCGAAAGAAAGTCTTGGAAGACATATTTCTTCAGCAATTACCAGACAGGAACTGGAAGAGCGGCCACTGCACTTGTTGGTTAAATATGTAAAAATAACATAAGAAATTAAATGTATGAGAAACTCTGTTCTTTTTTTTTAGCAGCTTGTCAAACTTCAGACCAGAATTGTAATTAATTAAGATAAAAAACATGAGTCTGTCAGTATGAACCTTTGCCGTCCTATCACTTAACACAGGTTTTCCACATTTTCTCCACATATGAGTTAACATTAGTGTTTACTAGTGTGGTCAGCGACACACTGAGCGCGCTCCTAAATATACTCTCAGTTTACCTTTCAGACAATTAGCATCAGTACTGGTGTAAATCACTGCTGGCCTCTGGTGGTCCCTCCAGACCCGCCGTCCTCCAGGCCTGAGCTCTGCAGTGTGTCCAGGCAGGAGCTCCTGTCCTGGGGCTCCGGTCAGACTCGGCAGCGCTGGGTTTGTTGGACCAGGGCCCAGAGCTCTGTGCTGGATTAAACCATAGGTTACATAAGGCTGTTACATCGTCCTCAGACTCACCCTATTTGAAATACTTTTTAAAAAATCAACAACTGAATCTGTCTCTATCAACTTAGAATGTAAATGTAGACTTTAACCCTTAAAGACCTAAACCATCTACTGATGGAACTGTTTAATACCTGTTGATCCACTAATCCTATCAATACATGTCAATAATT